>JBBUKS010000085.1:530354-560881 GCA_038050645.1 Hedychium gardnerianum | reverse complement strand
AAAATAATTAATTCAATTAATTTAGTTCGATGATTTAAGATATCCATTTAATCGAATTAGAGATCATCAGACTACTATGATTTTAACATCGAACTACGATTGTTATAGTTTAACATTTGATTGATAGATTTGACTATCCATTATCATATTTTAATATAAAAAATTGATTGTTTTAATTTTTAATTGAGTAAATTGATTTTTTTTATTAATTTGATTTATTTAATTTTCATTAAAAAAGTTTGATTAATTAAAAAATAATAATTGGTTCATTGGGGCAACTAAAGGCGAAACGCTCGCCGCTCCCGCCAGTCCGTCCCAGGACCAACACAGAGGAAGTAAATCACGGGGACTAGTTTAGCCAGCCCGAACAGCACTAACCAACAGCTCATCCCGTGGGGACAATAATAATTGGTTCAATTTCAATTTAATTAATTCAATCGATTTGATTATTAATTGATTATTCACCCGTAAACTTGAGGCAATTTAGTAATACTATCACCCCAAAAATAAGGTGTCGTGATTAAGCCTTCTATAAATCATGTATTTAAAATTTGAGATTCAATTATGATATATTATAAAAAAAATTCCCTCAATGAATAATGAATCCGAGAATGCTAACTACCTCCATATGCGCTTCTTCGATTTATATTAATGACCGATGAAATATTTTGGTGAGATCGAATCGATCATCCTAGAATTAATTAGGCTGATCATCCTCAGAATTAATCAAATCGAAAGCTTGAATACCTAATAAAAATAAAACTAATGACATCATTAATTTTTATCACAACCTTCTCTGTGATTTACCTATTAGATAAATTTAAAACACAACTTATACGCATTCAAAAATCAATTTTCATGATAGCAAAAGGCGAAACGCTCGCCCCAATGCTCCGGTCAATCTGTTCCAGGATCAACACGGAGGAAATAAATCACAGGAACTAGTCTAACTAATTCGAATAATGACCAATATATGAGAGAAGATATGAATCTAATTATTAATCAGAATTTGACAAAAAAATCAACTTTCACAAGCGAAACGCTCGCCCTCAACACCCCCGCCAGTCCGTCCCAGGACCAACACGAAGGAGGTAAATCACGAGGACTAGTCTAGTCAGTCCGAATAGTGACTAGTGCACAAGGAGGACCAACAAAAAAAAACAACTTTCACAATATTATTCTTGGTTGAAATTTAAATTCTCTTAAGTACTTGATCACTACACTATGACTATCATTATTATTGAAATCAAGCACCGCTGGTTAGGATAGTTGATACCTACACATATGATTGCTTCAATAAGTGTCAATTCTCATATAAAATATCTCATTAGGCTTAATCTCCTCCATCCAAAGAACGACCATACTACGACAAAATATTGTAGGAGTCACTAAAGCGACAGCTTCACTTTTACTCCAATTATTATTGAAATCATATTTAGACACCGTCCTTGGAATTAAATCTTCATGCCTGACCCAAACATCTTCAGTTCAATCCCAACTATAATATATTTATATAAAAAAAATTCTTCAAACGAGACACACAATCAAAAAATATTAAATTTGTTATCTGATTCATCATTTCTTAAATTAAATCTTCATGCTCCACAAAAACACAAGTTATTGCTCTTCTACATCAGCCGAGCAACAGGGCAAGTAAAAGAGTAAGCTATTACATCCACTATACCACAAAGGCTTCTTCATGTTAAATCGAACTTCTTATCCCGCTCGCCGTTACAAGAACAAGACACTACATAACCTGTCAGTATTTCGGAAACACATCTCATAAACTTATGCGATAGTGCGAGTACAGGCTAAAACACTACATCTACATCGCGATCAGCCGATCAGTGACCTTTCTGAGCTCACATTTTCCGCAAGGATTCATACTCAGGAGAATGTTGAATATGTGTACAAGCTCTTGGTGGATCTCCTTGTATCCATAGGTTTCCAAGCTCTCCTCTTTTCCGCCCGAGGGCCAAAAATGTTCCTACAGAGCGGTTAGTTCCGAGATGAGAAAATTTTAAATCCTCCAAATAGCTCTAGACATCGAAATCCATGCTAGAATTCCAAAACGACAATCTGATGCTGGTGTAGATCTATCTAAGATACAGTTGAACAATTGCATGTTTGATTCCCAGTTCATTGAAACTTTTACAGGTTTATTAAAGTCTTTCACTTGTCGAGAGGAACACTAACTTACCCAACGTGAATGGCACAATGTAAAGCAAGGCTGGTTGACCATGTCCGTCCATCAAATTCAAGGCGACATAAGTGATAAGTAGACCTGTCGAAGAATTATCAAAACAATATAAATCAATGTCAAACTGACGCAACTATCGAAGTAGCAGCATGGTAGTTTAGTAGTAGTCTTTCAGTGATTTTCAGCTTAGAATTTCATTTTCTTGCTTCTGATGGAGGTGCCAAAGAAAGCATAGGGTAGAATTATGGGAAGTAAATCGACCTATTTGTTGCACAATGCAAGGAATGGACAAAGAAGAGTAGTCGGGAAGACAACAAAGCAATGCATTCTCTGGATGAGATGCGGGCAGCCGTACCATTGAGGTGGAGAATGAGAATAGTATAGTCAAAAGGTTGAGTGTTGTTTTTCTCGAAGGATAGAGTGGTCGGCATAGGTGGCTTGTGGACCATATCAGGCACAACCGAGTAAGCGAGGAACAAAAGAGAAGCACAGAATAGGAAGACAAACAAGGGAAGAAACACTATTCCCATCATGATCCTTTTTGGCCTTTATTTCAAATTGGAAACAAAGTATAGATTTAGTTGTCGATTATATTTCGATCTGTCATATCTACAGTGTTTCTTTCTCGAGTGAGAGCCAGTTTTGGTCGGCACCACATGACATTATCTACTACTTCATAAGGAGATTATAAAAATCGTATGCATTTGTTATCGTTTCCAAATATCAAGTATTCAAATGTTAAAGATTTAGGCCTTACATTGTATTGCAAGCGAGTGTTTTCACGACTCAAACCCTTGACCTCAAGATCACACGGCAGCAACTTATGAATATTGTTATTATGTGAAAAGGTTGAGTACCAAAGGGTGTTTTGAGTATACCTGAGCATCATGAGAATCTAAATTTTGCCCATAGAAATCACCCCTATTTGCAAAATGCCTTCAAACTAATGTGAAAATGGCCGAAGAATTCACCCTTCGTTCCCACAAAATGGGAAGTCTAACAAGATTAATCTAGCAGATTAAAGGAACTAGTTGCTTAGTCATTTATCGCTTATTGACAAATTTTCAAAGTTCATGATATAGCATGCCCATACTTGAGACTACCAGTAGCACTTACCAGATCCATAAGCCACCATGCACCCCAAGAAGTAACCAGCTCGTAGGCTCTTATTTGCTGCCCAATCATATCTGACAATTGCAAAAAGAAAGTTAACATTGAGATTTCTGCATAATAATGTAAAGATTTCAATTACTTTAGCACATTAACATTGAGATTACATGTATGATTGGACAGCCATAAATAGGAAAGAGAAAACGAAATGGAAAGATCAAAACCCCGCAAACCTGTAAACTAAATCCTATCGAAACAAAACTACCATTACGAAGAGGCATCAAATATTCAAGTTGTTAGGAAAGTAGCTATTGTATATCACTCATGTTATAGAGTATATCACTCCTCATGTTGACGATTGTATAGATCAAATTAGCCTTGCTCATAGCACACACTGACACAGCCAAAGCTAACATTGGGAAAGCAGTCAGATATGTTTACAGGATGCTGAAGAAGCACCAGGAAGCGTGGAATATAAGTCTAAATCATAGTAACACAACATTCAAGGTAAGTTGATGAACATCATACGACTTCTGGATAGACTTCTGGATATCACTTTTATCACAAAAGAACATCATACGAGGCTACATTTCATAAAACATATAAGCAAAAGATTATCATCCCAAAACTATATCTGGCAAGATAAAGATATCTAATAACAAGAGATCTTAACCTTAATGAAAAGGCAATTATCAGGCCAGGTAAAAGGATATCACCAAAACCAATAATGCTATATCCACCCCATGGATCAAACAAGCGAGGCATCTTAAGTAGCATAGGTACACCATCCTCAGCGGTTCTATCCCCTCGTGCTACCTGAGAATAAGGCATGAACAAATTTTCCTCCATACCATTATAATTAAATTGAAAGGAAAAGAATATTACATACCACTATCATGACGCTTTCATGAAACCACCTCTTTGAGATAAAAACCCAAAAGATGTCATACAAGAAGGCACAACTGAGAAGCACGGTGCCCACCTGAATATCGAAGTTCGAAACATGAATTTCTAGATAAACGGTTCAATCAGCAAGGAGAAAACATTCATGAGAATTGCATTAAACATTAATTACTACAACAATATTCTATAATATACAACTATAAACTCAAACTAAATGGTATTGTTCCCATAGAGAATCTAGAAAGTAAGCAATAGATGCAAAGGTTGCACCAGTTAGGAAAAAAATAAAAGAAAACACCAGTGTGGTTCATATTTGTAGTATGGGTTAAAAATCACTTAGCATGCATAGAGTGACTAACTGGAGATACCTGTACAGGAGCCATAAGAGACAAGAGAAAACTTTATATATATAAAGGAAAAAAGTGCTGGTGCTAAATAGAGATAAAGAATCCATAGGTAGACAGGAAGACATTGAACTTCTAGCATACTAGCCATGGCTAAAAAAACAAAATCTCAGTGAATGACGTAGAGCACTTCCCTTACAAACAGACATTTCTAAAACAAACATCACCATCCCAATTCCCTCTCTTCCACCAGCGAATCTTTGAATGCACTTGATTTATTCATCCTGTGTCCTTTGATCGTGATAAGTTATCACCATGATCTCTCAAGTGCATCTTTCTTCATTATTTGAACATCTAGAAAGGTTACCATTGTTACTCCTTGGAGTCCTATCATGTCTTTATCTTTGCTAATATGAGCTTCTTCAAATCCACTTCTTTCTATTCATTTACACCATCCTCCATCTTCTGAGGCCTCATATTCTCAGACACCACCTTCTAGGATTCCACCTACTGGTATACCTCCTCTATGAGTGTACAATCGACATCAACAGCATGCCACCTGAACATCCAAGGGATTCGGGCAGCTGTCAACAGTTAGAGAGCAGGAGAATCTCGCGTTAGATTTTTATGATATATTTGAACCATCTTGAAGGGAAGTGTTATGGACCTATATGTAATTATGAAATAGTAGGGGTTTATTTGTAATATATCTCGTTCAGTAATAACTTATAAATAAGTAGTGGGGAGCCACCTAGGGCATCCCATTAGGAATCCATCCCCCTAACAAAGTCAAAATGAAGGTAAATGTCAAGCATTTCCAAATGCAACAGATATCACAATCAAAATACTACCAATGAGGATATAGCTATCTTAGCACTTACGACCCTGAAATCTGTGTCAGAGCAGAAAAGCCTCATGATGTTCTAGCCATATTAGCTTTAAATGATTTAAGAAAACAATAAATTCAGATGCATACCTATTAGGATTTAGTAATGACACAGTATTCTAATCACCACCAGGCAAGCATAGCACAGCTCTAATCATGTTATTCAAAAAAGAAGAGAACTTTTTTGAGCAAAAAATGCAGAAGAAAACTAACCTTAAGGTTAGGTACTCGAACAATTTGGAGAACTGTGATAATCAATGCAATGCCCTGATTGATATAGAAGTAGATTAACATAAATGACAGTGAGAGTACCCTGATGAGGTAATTAAGCATAGTAAGGTGACACATATGACAGTGCATTCAAAAATTTCAGTTCACAATCACCACAGGCAACCAGGAAATGTGTATATGATTGAAAAAATGTGCATATAATTGAAATACAAAGTAGAGCCTAAGAGATATCTAGACAGTAGTAGCTTGAAGCCATCTAGATTAACTAATGGAAGCGACTTTTACTCAAATATTTCTCCAACCAATTTAATTCTAAAGAAGACATCAACTCTTGCTTTCTCTCTCAAAACAATTAGTAAATTGAGAAGTCTCGACTAAATGTAAATTTCAAAATGACGAGTACTAAGCTGCAGTATATGTGGTCATTTCTACATATGTAATATTTGTTAACAGTTAACATTTATAATTACTAATTTTCTACATGTGAAGGTGCCAACTGGCAATTTCGGTGGGTTTATTCCTTTCTCTTAAAAGGGGGGAAATTTATAGTTCTCTATTGTCTTGGGAATTCGATCTTCCACCAAATTGGCAGATCTGATTTCTAGCCTAAGTATCAGTCACAATGACAGGTGGGTGACAATTGTGTAATTGTGTTATAAATGGGTTATATCAATCGTTAAATAAAAAATAATATAAGATAACATAAAAAAATTATATAAAAATAATTTAATAAGACGTAAGATAAACTTAACCATTGTAATAAATTAAGTTACATGACATAAAAAATAATATTTTTAAAATGAATTTCTTTGAAAATGGGTCAATTGTGGCATCCATTTATATTTATATATTTGAATTCTACTGTGTCACTTTCGGATTTTGTCTTTGTTAATTCAATGTCTAGAGATCAGGTCAAGTCGGGTTGTCATTGGGTCGTGTCTAATATTGCCAGCTCTATTCACAATGAAAGTAGATCACAGGACCTGTGAAGTCTTTCAGGTAGGTGGTGCTAGGTAACTATTGCTTTTCAAGATTTGATTAGTTGCTACAAGTAACAGAAGATACATTAAGTTAACAAATGGGCCAAGATTCAGTGAAAATCACTTGAAAATTATAATAAGGAGAGAAAGAGACGCCAAAATGAATAACAAACAATGTCTTTTGTGATTACTTATGTCAGAATGTAAGAAAAATAAAGCTAGTTTCCTACCAGGATATCTTGGCCGATCCAGGCAAAGGATTCACGGCGATAGACAGCCCATACAACAGCAAAGACAATGCATAGTGGAGAGAGGGCTAGTGTTAGGTAGGAGACGGCTCCAAAGTAGGGAACTTTAATGAAAGACTCTCCAGCACGTTTGAACCAACTGGAAAAATCCACATATCATAATCATTTACCACTTGTGTTTAATCATACTGACTGGATTAAAACACTAACTTGCAACAAGCCATAGAACTATCAATCATGTTATACAAGTTTTAGTTGCACTACCTTAGCTAAAGCTGAGTGCTTAGTGAAGTCATAGTAGATCTCGAGTTATTGGTCAAATAGGTACAGTTACTAAATGAATAAAGTCAGCTTTAAAGAAAGCCTAGGATGTGACGATGTGACCGTATGAAAATAGAAGATGTGTTGCTTTTCTAGGTATAAGGATCATTTAATCGATGAGTTTAATAGTAGATGAAACTACAGATGTTTCATTACACTACAAATATCTAGAGGAACAAAGTTTCTATATTTTGTTTTATGATGATGGTATTTTTTATATGAGAAATAGTATTTAAAAGTCATTGTAGAGCCTGGTCGGCCATATTTCCCTGGAATATAACTTCTCTTTTCACCATTTATGCGCAGCAAAGTTAGCTAAACTATTACATCAGAACTATTGCCAAATATTAAGCAATATCCTATTCTAGCAATAGGGCATAGAATATGATCTCCTTGTGGTTATGTTTAAGACAAATTCCACATTTGATGTCTGGCAAAAAGTGGCCATATTTGATAATTCTGAAGGGATGTGTGGTTAGTGCTTATATGCCACGAGCAGGGTCCTTTTAGTGTTCTCTAAAACAATTTGTCAGGGACATAGTCTTAATACAGAAGGAATACTTTCTGATAAATGATATATTAGGGAAGTTTGGTCATCAAAGATGAAACAATGGAAGAAAATGTTAAAAGGTATACAACAATTCTCAAGTAATGTAGTACAAAATTCTAGCAAAAATATTATAAAGAGCACTTGATAATTAACAATACTCTTGTAAACAAAATAAATAGTTGGCATAACTAATATGTTGAAAGAAAAGAACATGCAGCCTATAAATGACACAAAGTATGAGGCGGTATACCGTGATAACAAAGCTACCAAGCATGTTTGTAGACCCTGATACAGAACAAGTAATCTGATTAGTAATTTGATATGCAAATAAAAAAAATTAAGTTTCAAAATATCCAATAAATGATGTTTACATAAACAACCTAACTAATCAATAATAAATTGCCTTTAAAAATATCAAAATAAAAGATAAGTACACCAAGATTATTCAAAATCATAGTTCCAAAATAACATGGTGCACAAAACTACAATCATGCGACAAAAAATTTTACAATGAATTTCAAAGTTGGTTCAACGTGGAAATTCTATCTGCTTTGAAAAAGAAAGTAAAGTAAATACAAAAATTTATGCCAGGCTCATAGAGTGTCTGACCCTTAGCATCTTATTGTTTAGGTTTTGATGTGCATCAAATTCTAGTTTCTTATTCGAGGTCATATATTGGCACTATACAGTATGGCATTTGAAGCTTCAGTTTGAATTTAATGGCAGATGACATTCAAAAAGTTACCTTGCATCAAAACTTCAAAAGAAAACAATTAAATGAGCAAAAGGAAGTAGGAATGAAGGTAAAGAATTGCACCTCTACACCACCAATGCAAAATAGAACCACCAAAAGCTCCACAAACCAGAATGACATGAGTTTGTAAAGTAAAATTAAGAAACATGAAGCAATCACAACAAACAAAAAAGCTGAGGTTGTGGTGATGTCCACTATGCCATTGGATCCTGTAGCTTCCATGTTCATTAACTCCTCTGGGGCATCCTACAATCATTATTCCACCAACTATTGTAAGAAATTCAACTCCTAAGGATAGACACTCACATGGTAAATATAGAATAAATGAAAACCTTTAATAACTTTTCATGCTCCATTAATGCTTCTCTAGCACTCCATGCTGACCAATATGATGCACATAAGATGGTACCAATTGCCATAAACCACAGAAAAACTTCTGCTGTATCAACCAGAGGACGATCTGGAGAATAGAGTTGCACAGCAACTGGAAAATGTTGAACAATTATAAATTCTATACCAAAGAGGGTAAAATAGAATAACCATAATCAAATGCCAAAAGGTAATACATTATTGAACAAATATACAAGCATGTAGAACCATGTCTTCTCTTGAATCCTTGGACTGAACAGAATGCTACTACACTTCTTCATGCCAGCTCCCTTTGCTCTTGGAATTTATGATTTTCTCTTCAAATGGCTTTAGAAACATGAATAATCATCTCATATACCTTCATCCTTGTGAGGATCACATTCTGAAGTGCAAGAGGCAGTGTGAGGGGTGGTGAAAGGAGTGACTATGGCCAGAGTTGTAAGGGATGACGTGGGCGGCAGTTCGGCATTCACCGGCAGGGGCGGTCAAGGCATGTGTCAGTTGTCCTCACTATTTCGAGTTTAAGAGAATGAAGAAAAATGCATATCATACTGATCTGATAACATAAAGCCCGAGACCTCAGTCTGGAACTACCAGAGCTACGACATTCAGAGTCAAACTTGATCAATGCATGCAACCGAATGCAGTTCACAGCAGAGGGCCAAGGTCCAAGGTCCAATGGATCAAGTTGGTGATGAAAATATCTGATTCTTTCAAAGAATTTCCAACAGTAGAAGGAAAACTAAGTTCATTCATTTTTTAGAGGAAAATTGAGTTCCGATCGAAGGCAAGCAGCAGAAGCTTAGTAGATTATGAAAACATTTTGCTTCTGTAACGAGTAAATCACACTTCTCATACCTAACCACCAACCAATCATTATACCAAGGGCCATCCTCAGCTTTCTTGGGTATAACTCGCCCTTTCTTGGAGGTAGAACTTTTTTAGGTTATAAAATTTTAGGACCCAATAAAAGCCCTAGGATGGATTTAACATGAGCTCTAGGTTTCCATGTGGGGTGTTGTTAAACCTAAGGTGTTGGCTCTATTTAATGACTTCCATGAGGGTAAGATGCCAGCAAACAACATGAATCACTTCTATCTCTTATTGATGCCTAAAGTGGAAGGAGCTTGTCAAGCTTCTGACTTCCACTGATAGCATTGGAAACCTTCATGGTTAAGAACCTATCCAAAGTTCTTGCATGAAGGCTGCAGCTGATAATTAATGAGTTAATTGGGATTTTCAATTTGCTTTTTGTCAAGAGGTGCCGTTGATTGCTATGCCAGTGCAACTGAGATCCCAAATTGGTGCAAAAGGAGCAATGAGGAGGCAATATTGATTAATCTATTCTAGATTACTCTAAAGCCTTTGGTAGAGTTAGTTGGCATGACTTGGAGGACATCTTGAAACTACGTGGCTTCCATGAGTTATGGAGAAGATTAGTAATAGACATAGTAACTACGGCCAATGAAACTATTTTACTCAACAATAAGGACTCCAATGAAGAAGGGTCATGTCAAGGCAACCCATATTTCCTTATTTGTTCATCTTCTTAACCGAAGCCCTTCACCAAGTGCTATTCAGGAGCCAAGCAGAGGGTTTCATCAGTGGCCATGGCAGTGGATGCTCTCCTGGAGGATTCCAAATATTGCAATTCATGGATGATACCCTACTGTTTTCTTGTCCTAATTTGGATAAGGTGAAGAATCTCAAGGTTATTTTGGCAGCTTCTTCACATACAGTGGACTTCAGATAAAATATCAGAAGTCATTGATATTGTATATAAGTAACCTGGTCAAAGGCTTGGAGTTGACAAGCACTTTTAATGGAACCGTTAGTTAATCTGCCTAAAACATAGCTGGGGTTTCAGCTGGGCTGGAAAAAAAACCAATATAGATTATTGGGGGTCTCTTGTGGCTAAAATACATAGGTGGCTTCCTCCATGGCAGATGGTTCCCTTCACCTTGAGTGGTTGCATCTGCAGTACACCTACCTCAACTGCTTCATATCCGGACATGGTATATCAGATTTCAGTTAGGGTGCTGAGAGAGGTGGACAGATTCAGGAGGTACTTCTTTTGGCAATTTGGCGTGGAATGGTTGCCCAGGGTTTGACACCTGTTGCATGGGAATCAGTTTGCTTGCCAAATAAGTTTGGAGGTGCTATTTTACTAAGTTTAGAAGTGTTTAACAGAGCTCTGCAATGCAGGTGGTGGTGGAAGCTGATTAACAAATCAAAGGTGGCTTGGACTGAGGTCCTAAGTAGAACTTATCTCAAACAAAGAAATCGGATTCTTAGTTACAGTGATGGGTGATGGTTGTTTCTATGGAAGGACTTCTTAGCTCTTGCTTGTGAAGGACTTTTGTTTCAAAAGCATCACAACTAAGCTTTGTTGGAGTAGTCAAGAACATTTTTGGTACTCCGGCCATCCAGATGGACTGGTAACTCAACTTCCTGCTTTATACCAAGCCAGTGTGGATAAGCAAATACTTGTGTGTAATCTGCAACCTCCTAAACAACTGTTGGACTTAAGATTTAATACACCGTTTCACAGAGTGCTTTGCTGTCACTTATCATCAAATCGGGAGGAATCTAGCAAATTTGTCCAGATGCATTTACCTGGAGATGGAGCAGTGACAGATTTTTTCAGTTTCCTCAGTGTATGATATGTTCTTCGACCCTAGTATATCCATTGGTATGGAGAAGGCTGTTTGGAACTCCTTTGCCCCACTCAAAGTTAAACTGCTGGCAAGGGAAGGTCAATAATAAGGTCAGGTTGGCATGAAGAGGGTTTCCATGGAGGATATCAATTTTGTCCTATTTGGAGGGGAGAATGAGCACTGAAATGAAACAGTACAGCACCTATTCTTTGATTGCCCAGTGACAGTGGACGGATGGGATATTATTGTCTACTGAACTTCCAAATGTTGATACCATTTTCTCCTAATTGGTGGCATGGCTAGAACTACAGCAAATCCATAAGGTTGGTAAAGAAAGGCAATCTGTTGATTCAGGCCTGGCTATTAGTAATCTGGATAGCCGAGTGTGGAAAGGTTTTAGAAATGAGGAGTCAAGCGTCCAGACTATGCTGGAATTGGCTTCACAGAGTCAACTTATGGAGTGTGAGAGGTAAACCCCTATTCATTTTCCCTTTTTTCATTAGTTATAGCATCTATGATTGACCTTCACGACGTGGAACAAAATTAATTTTTAAAATGGTTGTCTAATCTCTTATTCTCCTCTCAATAACTTTTTTCTAAAATTTTATAATATGACTCATCAACGTAAAACCTCTATAATTAGATCAAAAAATTGTATATCACCTTTATTCTTATAGATAGGTGCTAAAAACTTTTTTTCTATTCGTTGAGTATCTTATTAGTTCTCAAAATTGTATACAATAACTTAGTCAACCAAATTGAGCTGGATCTCCTAGACTCTTCCATACTTCAATAGGAATCTCTTCCAAACCTGCATTTTTTGTACCTTTATTTTCTTTAGTATTATAAATAAATCTATGATTCGTATATCTTCCAGATTGCCTATAGAATGCTAGGAGATGATATGAAAAACACAATAATTGAACAGGAGATGATAAGACACATCAGATGGATAAAGTGATGACTAGGCATGTTGACATTTCAACAGTTGTCAACAAGTTTGAAATTTTAAATGGTGTGATAAATTTGTTATGAATTCCTAAAGTATTCGATCAATTAATTAATTTTAAAAGTTCATGATAAATTACTTAAAACAAGATTTAGCAATTAAATCTACTAAAAAATAAAATTACCAGCAGAAGCATGTTGAAGACTGGTTTCCAAGCTAGCACCTGCATCTTGTGGAAGCATAACAGCAGGAATACCAATATTCAAATCTGTTTCATTTTTATCACAGACCATCTTGTATAACTCTGCAAACAAAAAAAATGGAAGTGAAGCAAGCAGGGGAGCAAAACTCACATCATTATGCATTATTCTCCTACGAATACATAAAAGTCCAGATGTTTTCCTAGCTAAAACCAGTTAGAATATATTACATAAAGCAAATATGAAATTAGATCAAATTGCCCTCCCTCAACTTCAACTTCCTGTGTATTAGTTGAGCATTGGACAAGCAGGATTGACAAATCAAGGTCAAACTTTTGTTTGCCATAGACAAAAGAAGCACAAACCTTTACGATCATTAATTATGAGAATAGCAGAAGCACCAGCAGCTTCTGCAACCATCGCCTTTGTTGTAAATTTGCAGTTCCCACGATGCACTAACAGTACCTCTCCAGCAAGCTAAGAAATGGAATTCTGAAGTATTAGCCTCAAAATGGGAAAGCTTTAAGAGTGTACCAAATCCGAAATGGGGAATATACCCAACCATTTTCTTAGGGGCAGTGCAGCAATCAGAAGGATCTGAGAGAGTAATACGCGTTCGGTTGGCATACTTCTCTTTTGAAACTATTGTAGGGCCAAATCGAGCGCCAACACCGACAAATTCAGCATCTTCTGTGCTGTTAATCCAGGTTTGCACCTTCACCTTTAAGACATAGAACAAGGAAAGTAAACCTAAAATGAAATTCAAGGACCAAATTGGAAAGCCACAGAGCACATTTAAATAAAATCGCCAAGAACTTGGAAGCTGGAACTAAAACCCACAAGCAATGAGCCAAGAGCTAGTCCAATGCAATCAAGCAGTCTGAACACTGCTGCCAGCCTGCCATACGCAATGACTCGTTGCATACTAGAATGCCAGGAAGGGAATACATAAGGGCATGTACCATGCTAAATTGTTACCCTAGAATGTTGCCAGTATGATTCCTCGATCGAAAACAAGAGAAAAAAAAAGGGATTTTTTTTAAAAAAAAAGTGGGAAGCGTACTGATAAACTAGAATATTTTCTGGACCACGCGATTAAGCACCAGGATGAAAGGGATAAGAAAGGATTTTGAAGCCGCCTTTCCAATAATACCAAAGACGTCACGAACAATACACGGGAAACTTTCAGCAAATCGCAGAACCACGAGAAGAATCAAGACGGAGATTTTACCAGGACGAAGTTGTTCGAGCATCCGGGTTGCTTCGGTGCCTCGTCATCCTCATGCACGATGTCTCCGCCGTGGACGAACGAAGCAGGAGCAAGCAGAAGCAGCACCAGCAGCAACACTCCGGACCACCAAACCCTGCCCGGATCCATCGAGGAACCCACGCAACTCAGCGAGAAAGAGAAGAATTAGAAGGAAGGAAGGGGATTGGGGAGAGCAGAAGAGGGACAGGAGGACTCACAGGAGTCGTGAGCGTCCTTGGGTTGGGACCATCGCCATTCTTCCCACCGCGAGCTTTTACTCCGCACTCAAACCGAGTGCTGTCTGACGTCATCCAGCTTTCTTGTACGGCATGGTACTTTTTTCCCGGGAGATCATTTTTAATGGACAAATTCAATGCAAAAAATGGCAGCATTTTATTTTCTTTTGAACAAAATTTATTTAATGGGGCAAAAATAAAAAAAACGCGTCCCTTTTCCTTATTCAAATATTCAAAAGGCCATTTTTTAAATTTATCATTTAAAGATGATCCATCTTATTATTTTTTATATATAATTAATATTAGGTAGATAATTCAATTTTAATTAATGCGAATAATATTATATTGAGGTGGTTATGAATTATAATTATTATAATAAAAATATTTTGACTTTAATTAATATTATATTATAGCGATCAATATGATATAATAATAAAATATTTAGAAAAAATAAATAAAATGATTAAAATTTAAATTTCATAATTTTTTAATATACATAAATTATATTTGGAATTTATACTATCTACCTTTAGAATTAGCAAGAAAACTTGACCAATTGAATTATCAAAAAAAATATATTATGTCATAATAATTATGAATTACAACGGCTACTATATATGAATTGCAACTATGTAGAATATGATATATAATTGTTATAATTATGTTAAAAAAAATTATATATTATAAGTGGTGATGAAATCAGGAATTATAATTTACTAGGATTAAAAAAAATTAACGAAAAACAAAAAGACCCTAGACTTATTTAGAATTTGGATTAGAAATTTAGGACCGATTGAGTGAATAATTACATGTAAAAAAACTAAAATGACCCCTAGGCTAAAGTTCAAATCGGCATTAATTTTCTTCCGTCGTAATTGTTATAGTTCATAATTGCTACGATAATATTTAAAAAAAATTAAAAAAATACTCTTTTATAATTAAAAAAATGAGGTGTCTTTTTTACAATTCTAATAATTTTTTATTTTTATCCAATTTAATAAAAAAAATAGAATGACATCTATTTTTTATCTGTGTTATTATGTAAAATAAATTAATTCAATTTATTTTTTTAAAAAATACTATTTATAAAATAATTGTATATAAACTTTTTTTACTAATTTGATAAATATTATTTAAACTTATGTGTTGTGTATGACACAACAATTTTACTTTTAACCTTTTAAAAATAATTTTAATCAAATTAACTTAATATCAGCTAATATTTTTATTAAACTAAATTTAAAAAATAATTTATTTTAATGACTCAAGTTATTTCACGTATAAAATATTCATTTTGATGCCTCTTATTACAAATTTTACAGGAATACACATGAATAGACATTTGGATTTAATTGGAATAGAATGACTTACAAAGTTAATTTTCACTTAATCGATGTGCGTTTCTGCAAATAAACTTAAAAGTGGCCCGAGCAGCGCTCTCACTCGGACGACGACGGCGTCGGGGAGTTGGCGATCGCCTCGAGCAGCCTCAACGCCTCCCTCGCGTCGGGGCGGCTCTTTCGCACGATCGCGCAGCACCTCAGCCCGAGCTGCGCCAGCTGCTCCGCCTTGCCGCGCGGCCACTCCCCCGCCGCCGCGTCGAGCAAATCGCCTAGGCACTCCCCCTCCACCGCGTCCTGCACCGCCCGGTTGATCCCGAACGCCGTACGCCCCGTTAGCAGCTGCAGGATGATGATGCCCAGCGAGTACACGTCGGAGCGCGGCGTGAGGTCTCCGGAGGCGAGGAACTCCGGATCCATGTAGACGAAGGTACCCATCGCGTGCGTGCAGCGGTAGAGGGCGGTGGAGTTATTGGAGGCCTGGAGTAATCCTGAGATCCCGAAGTCCGCGAGCTTGGTGATAAAGTCGGCGCCGAGGAGTATGTTGGCGGGCTTTAGGTCTCCGTGGACGACCGTGAGGTCGGGGTTGGAATGGAGGAAGACGAGGGCCGCGCAGATCTCGGTGGCGATGCGGAGGCGGAGAAGCCAGGGGAGCGGCGGCGTGTTGTCCTTGCGGTTGAGGCGGTCCTCCAGGCTGCCGTTCGGGAGGAAGTTATACACGAGAGCCCAGGCCTCAGGGCAGACACCTATGAGGCGAACCAGGTTTGGGTGTCTCAGTTTACTCAGAACATTAACCTGTAGAGCATTGCAAATGTTAGATATAGATTTTTAACTTCTATCACACTCAAATACCTTGTTCGGTGACCTTTAATTCTAGCAGAGGATTCTTTTTCAACAAACATATGATTCAACTGTATAAACAAGAACTCTAGAATCAAAGATACAAATTCTACAACAAGATTAAGTAATGCACATTCAGACATTGTTTAGATGCTTAGAATACCTCTTTGTGGAACTCCTTTTGCCCTTGCTTGCCTTCAGAATTTAACATCTTTATAGCCACTGTTTTTTGGCAAAGCACTCCTTTATACACACTTCCGTATCCGCCTTCTCCAACCTTCAATGAAGGGTCGAAATTGTTGGTTGCTTGTTCCAATTGAGAGTAGGAGAATTCTGTGAAGAGTGTGCCATGAGTGTCATCGACCATCAGCTCCACTATCTTTTGCCTCAGTTGCTCAGCCTCTCTGATTGCATCATCCCTCTCACTCCTCAGTTCCACATACTTATGTTGGAGTGAGAAGATGAGGTAATGTGTGTCGGATAGCTTCTTTTTGAGATCCCTGGTTGTCTTCCTTGAATCAGCCAATTGGAGTTCCAGTGACTCTATTTGTTCGTGAGACTCTTGTAGTTCTTCAAACATTTCACCTAGTTGCCTTTTCAACTCTTCTGATTCCCTCTTTTCTAGTGAAAGTCGTGCCCCAATTTCTCTTCTTTGCTTTGTTGCTTTGACCTGCACATACATACAAGATCATTAAGACTGTGATTTTCATCATCACACCACCATGACCATGACCAGCACCACCACCATCAACCCAACAACTATTTGGAATCAAATACATGAATCTTATGTCTAACCCCCATCTTTAACTATAATTGGTTCTGTACATCAGCCTAGTTTCTTTCATTTTATTATCCACATACATACCAGATGTTTTCTAAAAAGAAAAAGCCGTATTTGTATCAAGGAAGTACTGGTGATCATTAAGGTTGTATACTTGTACATCATTGTTAATCATCCTTGAAATGTATTGGGCTGTATACCTTGATATATTTCCACTGTCATCGACATAAAATCACAGTAAAATCTTACTTTCTGTGCAGCCTCATGTAAATCCCTTTCAGCTTTTTGACACCCCATTGACTGTTCATAAGCTTCTTGAGTTAAGTTCTTTGCCACTGTGACAGCATGCTTGAGATCTTTGTACAACTCATCATCTAACCTAGCATCTTCCTATAACAGAAAAATAGTTTAGTGATATCATTGCTATAGAAGTTTAACTTCTTAGAAGATTAGGCAAACTGAACATATAATTATAATGTTTAATGAATTCTTCTGTGCAATACAATGTAACTATAGAAAGTTACTGATTACTAATGCCTTAATCTAAATTTAAAAGAGCCATTACTGTTTGTACACTCACCAATGGCAAGATAAATGGCTCTCCTTCCATTTCCTCATCCAAGAGAATCCTTATTGAACTTGTATTACTGAAAATCTTCTCATTCACTGATTTTATTGAGCTCCCAGAACCCTTTGAAATCCCTTCCAAAAGATCAATAACAATTTCTCCTTTGCTCTCTGGATTTGACGGATAGCCGCGTTTCTCTTGAACAAATGCCCCCACCTTGGCTTCATTATTTGGAGCAGAAGTGATGGATAGGGGCTTTTTCTTCAATGCATCTTCAATATTGTTCAGGTAGAAACTGAGGTATTTCCCATGAATTTGTGGTGAGGTTTTCAAGTTGCTCTCAGATTGTCTAGGTGGGATATCTTTCTGCGCATTCATTGTTCCAGATCCATAAAGTTCAGCTTCCCTGGTCAAAACAGAATCCCAGATCACGTAGGAACAGAAAAGAAGATAAACTTATGAATTTATCGTGAACGGGTGCAATAACCCAAAACTATTCGGTGAGTAAGTTTAAAGCGAACTAGATACAATTGATCATACCTTGTGCATATGAGGTTCCCTTTGCATACGAACCAGATTTTGCATAATGAAGCAGCTTCCTGTTGTAGCATCAATGCCTTCCTTGACTTTGGCTCCTTCATGTTGCTGTCTTTCAAATATTCTAATTACAATTTAGAACTAGGAAAATAGTTCTTATAAAGATGAAGATTATAAACTTTTGGGATTATGATTTAACTTTGTTGACTGACATTTTCACATTAAATTATCTGTCAAAGCTACATGAAATGGCATGGGATATAATTGTAATAGCCAAGAAATATAGTTTTAGGTCAATTTCACAATTGCAAACCACAACTGGAATCTGAATTTGAAAATTCATGTTCTACTGCTATTGCACATAATGTAATAAAATCAAATGGCTCTACTAGATGCTTATACCAAAGATTCATCCTTTGTATTTTTCATAAGAAGGGTTGATTAAGCATACTCTGTATAATGTTTATCTCCAGCAGCACCCATAACAAGGTTGGTAATCCTATGTTGGGAGATGAGTTGTAGCAGTCCCTGACCAATGTCATCTGCCTCAATGACCAGTTTCTCAACTTGCACCTGTGAAGTGTGTTTATAGATCTGTTGAATTTAATCTTCTTTTACGTAAAATAGGAACGGTTGTAAAAGACTTTTTTGTTTGAAATATTCCAATGAAGGATGAAAGTCGTAGTCTATAGGAACGGTTAATTCACCTCTTTGAAACCTGAGCATCCATCAATATATTCATTTAAAGCTCTTTGCATGGTCTCCTGCTCAATCTGCCTGTATGCTTTGACCTCTTCTGGCTCTAGCTGGTTTGCTGGAAACCAAGCTCCCTCTATAATGGATAGCAAAATCACAATAGTTGAGATCTTGAAAATCTATAAAAGCATAATATACAGTCATAAGAAGTTTCAAGTGTAAGAATTCATATATCACACAAAGTGTTTGTTGAGACTCTTTTCTCTTCTTATGTCACAATTGAACATTAAGCTAAGGCTTGCTCTCCAAAATAATATAGAAGAGAAGTTACATATCCTTTTTTCTTCTTTGTTATTTTCTTTTTTTGGTATTTGTAACATTGTTGTTGTTGATACTGATGTTCCCTTGCCATCAAGAGAAGACAAGAGACGAAGATGAAAGAAAGAATGATTGCTGTTAAAAGATCACTCGAGAGTCATAACTGCTCCTAGATTATTGATCGATTTAAAAGGATGAGCTAAATCTGGTCAAGACAAAGGTCTCTATTTCCTTTAAGTAGAAGAATCTCATTATCTATCAATTAATCATTAGACATAGCAAACACTGAAGCTCCAATCTTTTCCTACTTCTCCTGGAAGAGTATAGAAAATGAAGAGCAAACAAAACTCAGAACCAATTCACATTTGATTCAACAGTACAAATAACTCGATGACAAAGCCAACTAGCAGTTAATTTAAGGATCACAGGGATGAGTATGAGCTTACTCATAGGGACTACTGGAGAGGGTACATGGACATGGATGAGTACTATCTTCTTGATCGTAGGGTTGTTCTTGAGCACCCAAACAAGGTGGTCCTTCCCAGTCTTGAACTCCTTTGCCACTGCCACATACATATTGTCATGTCTCTCATCATTCTCAGATGTTGAGACCTCCACTGCTGCTGATAATGTCTCATCAACCTCTTTTAGGCTTCTTCTGCTACCTCCTGATAAGTGCAATCTCCCGGTGCTTCTCCTATCCATTTGAAAGGAAGAGGAACGACTCATGGGCTCGCTGAAGCCATGGTCAACTCAAGGTTCAAGTCCAAACTTCCATGGCTCTTCTTCTGTTCTCTTTTCTTGATAAGGAAAGAGAGGCTTTTGGCGCTTGTTTCCTGCAAAAAGATGGAAGCAACTAAGTCTAGAATATATCCTTATTGTTTTATTGTATGCATATACATACATAAAGAATCCTGTTGGTAGTTGTTGTCATGCTTTGGTCCAGAAGGGGAGACTCAACAATTGGTCAGATTATCCTATTAAACACTAGATGATTTTTTAAGTGCAATTTTCTTTTTCAAACACACAACTTTCAAGTCCTCAATGCAGATTTCCTTCCCAAAGAAGTCCATAATTCAGATTGATGAACATGATTGTAAAGTTCAATTTGGGAGGAGCTTGACTGCAGTAAGAGTTTTTATTTTTGATGGCCAAGAACTGCAGTAAGATGGTAATTACCTAAAAGCTAGTCTTTATTAGTTTTGCTTACAGTTCTTCAAGTTGTATCACTAATTGCTCATGGTAGAATGATGTATGAAGAACTCAAAATTGTTGTAGCACAAGGCATTGATACTTCACTCGATCACCAGCTGTTGATTGCAATCAAGGGGATTTATCTGAACCAGTTGGTGAGTTAATTGGATTCAAGCTGTTGCACACATGCGGATCATTATGCTCGTTATATCTTATCAATGTTCTTATTTCAGTTTCACCTTACCATTGTTCTTAATATAGTCTCCCTGTCCTTTGAGAAGCATTCATGAAAATGTTTTCCAAGTTAGGTGAAGAAAATATTTGCTTAGATTGAATTTGCAAGTTGGCTACTTTAACTTGAGTCGTACAAGTGCTTTAAGGACAGTATTATGGTTCCCTTTGATTAGAGATGAATGCTTAATTTCTTGATTAGGTTGACATTATGCCTCTCACGAATCAAGATTGTGAATACCAATTAAGAAGTCGTCGACTTAAAATGCAAGTTGACGAATCACCGACAAAGATATCCTGATTATCTCTGTCATATTAAGACTTGCTTAGGAATGTGACAAGTAGCCCACTAAGGCCATAAATATGTAGACTCATAATAATTCTTAAAGTGTTAAATTCTTGTGCATGTTCTTTTACCTTTTTATTATTATTTTATCGTTTAGATGTCAACTAGCTGGTTTGCTTGATTAGTTCACTTAAGCTTCCTAATTATACAAAACATTGGTTATCACTGAGTAGTTTATTCAGTTTTTTTTAAAGCTTTTGAATCATGAATTATACTCCCTATAAATGTTTTATATTGCTTGTTCTGCAGGTCAGCATGAACCTTTTATTTATTTATTTTTAAACCAGTGAGAAAAACATAAAGATGGGCAATCTATTTTGAATAGGTCGAATTAGGAGGTCATGTTGGATCAACCATGTCGATCATGGTTCGATCGGCTGATTGGATTGGGTTAATCATGTATAGCTTGTTTCCTTAAGTTGAATCAACTTGAACCCATAGATAATGTCTTGATTTTTTTTAAATTGCAAAGGCACTCTTGTAAAAAATATTTTAAAAAATTAAGTGCCCATGATTTTTCTGCCCATGTTTGATCTTGATCCACCTTTCTCAACTACTTTGAATCTTTAGTACAACTCCATCTTAGTTGGGAAGGTAATAATCCTCTCCTCTTTGACATTGACAGCACAAATGATGAGTTGTTTATTGATCCTTAACAACGAAGAGTGCTTTTAGAAATAAATAACGTGTCTAAAAATATAAGTATGGATTGACTCAAAAGAACATTAGAAGTGCAACAATTTATATTTAGCACAAATTTAATGTCTCTAATATTGTTAAACAATTTTAGTTAAATGCACTAGAACATCAACAATCTATTGATAATTAAAAAATATATATTTCACATCTAAAATTGTTAATTATTTAAGAAATAAATTTAATTATTAATTTATTTATTTTAATTAAAAATAAATTATTTTTTATTTTAAATGTAAGTTAGCTTTTCTAGCTTAGTTGAATAAATTTATTAATTATGTTTTTAGTATTATTGATAAATTATATAAATTAATTATTTAAGATAATTAAAGAACTATTTAGGGATTAATTTACTAATTTAATGACTTAATTGAAGTACTATTAATTAGTTTATTAAATTATATAAATTTAATTGTCTTTAGATAAGTATATAATTAACTCTTTTTTTTTTAATTAGCAACTGGAGTAATATTTAGTTGATTGTTGATTGTTATGCATATTTGACCAAAAGTATTTAACAACTCTATATATTTGTGTTAAATCGACATCATTGTTCCGAGGCAATGGTGTCATGGTTAGGATCCTCCAATAGATTAAAAAAAAATTCATGGGATCAAATTGATCGTCCCAAGTTCAATTACCTAGTTATTTATTTATTTTTGTTAAATAGACATCATTGCCTTTATAGTATTCTGCTGAGTTTATATATGCTTATTATTCCATGTTAGTTTTTCTTAATTTTAAGTTTATAAAACCGTTTGGCGAAAAAAATGTTTGACGACTATTAGTCAACTGAAATCATATCCAATCAATTAGTGGTTAGGTGGTAACAAATCGAACAAAGTGACTTTGGTAGAGAGACATTTTAGAAAACAAGTACAGATTTTAATGAATTGTAAAATACCATGCGCCTTTAGGTATTCAGTGCTGATTAGTAAAAACAGGCAATTTAGAGTTCAGAAACATTTCAAGCACAACCCTGAAATACAAATTATGACTGAAGAATTTGGTCTGATGAAACAGAATCTGATTCTATTCCTCGATCAAATAAATAAAATCTCAAATCTTAGATAATTCTGTCATACATTATTTTATCCCTAATTTTAGATCCATCCATGCAAAATGGTATCAACTTCCCCATTAAGTATACAACCACTCCATGAAAAATGTTTCCTAGTGCATCATGACCTGCTGCCACCAATTGAAAGGGCAATTGATTCAATAAAGTGAACAATGGAAAAGTTAGACAACTGTATATCCACAAGAAAAGTTTACTGATAACTTTGTTCCAACTTATCTCACCTCCTTAAGCTTTCTTTCAGCTCCAAAAGGTATAACTTGCACCCCAATCCTCTTCTCCCTTTCCTTTTCCCTATAAACAGTCTTCTTCCTGTCCTTTATCTTCCTTCATTTGAAGCTCCTGCTGAATTGAATGCAAAAGTCGGCACTCTAAAGATGGTGAAGCTAACCTTGGTTGGAAGGTCGAGGGATGGACTGCCTTTGTCACAAGCACCAGCTCACTTGAATGAGGAAAATCTTGTCTTGTCATCCTACAAATATAAGGCAGAGCTTGTGCTCAAGGAGATCTCAAGAGGAGCCTTGACAAACCCCAAGATGACAGTCCTCATCGATCACCATTGTTTCCAGTAAGTCTTTTTTCTTTATAAATTCTTATTGTTCTGTAAATGCGTTGGACATAATACTGTGACAATGATACTCAATACTCCGAGTCGACATCCATCTAGTATTCCTCAGTTTTGATTCATTTGGTTCAGTTGTCTAGTTGGAGATGGAATTTGCTGCATCACCCTCTGTGAGTCATGGTACCCAAGGAAATTGGCATTTTACTATCTTCAGGATCTCCAAAAGGCGCTTGTGAAGATTGATAGGAGAGTTCTAGAGTCATTCTCAGAGCCATATGCATTTAAAAGATTTGGTAATTCATTTGTCATAAATTGGTCATTAACTTAATCGTGATTCGTGAGATAGACTAATGTAAACATCTTTGGTAGATTATGTCATTGGCAAAATCAGAGAGAGATATTTGGACACAAGAACACAGGAGAATTTATTTAAGTTGAATTCTGATCGCCGAAATGATCCTGATATTGCGACGGAGGAATTAGCCAACATAATAAGGAACTGCCATTCATCAGGTAAAGTTTCAAACTCCTCTTCTGCACGGATCAATTTTAATCTACCTTGTGAATTCAGGGAGACCAAAAAAAATGCAGGGTCTGAAGCAAGAACATCTGCCAGTGCTCAGACGAAGTCAACAATTTGGAGCTCACAAGTTCTTGAGGTCAGTATGACACAGAAGGGAAACTAATAGGCTACAGAATATTTGTTCAGTAACAAGAAGCACTAAAAGAAACAAAAGAATGTCTTCATTTGTGTACACAAACAGGTGATTGCCCTGAAATGGACACCAATAACAATTGTTGTGGTCGTAATTGCAATCCTCGTTTGGACGCGTATTGTCCTGAACGAGTACGATACGTTAACAGCATGGTGATTTGAGGTATATATCCATCCTGTGATGACTCAAAGATCCTCCAAGGGAGTGGTGGAGAAGAAGAGTGGAGAATGGAAATGCTTTTGTTCAAGAACCTCTATTCCTCAACAAAGCAAGTCATCACTTTACTGTAATGCTTAATTTGCTTGTCTGCTAAAATGAGCATTGAGAGAATTAATGCTATTCAACATAATTGTTAATATTTCCTGAGAGAATTAAGTTTACGTGATTTTGTTTGGAGATTGAATTGATTCTTGATTTGGTGATTGTTTGGGAGAATTAGTGGCTAATTAAATCTATCTAACAGTCTTAAGAAACTATATTTATTAAAGGAATTTGGTCAAGATCTAGTGCATTGGCCTTACATAAGCTTCTAATGGAGGAAAACAATAGGGCCTAGTTTGCAAGACCACTACAAACAATTATCGAAGAATCAATGAGTGTTATACGACGAAAACTAACACACAAGACATACATAAATGATGGAGCTCCAATGAAAGTTCTATAAGATGATGCAATAAATGGAAGCCTTAAGAAAAGTGAGTATACACTTCGACATCGACCGGAGAACACCAACCGAGGAATGATATAAGTGCATTGAGGTCTAAGAAACTCAAGCAAACACTTCGTTTTGCTTAGCATTCGGTGAATATGATCTCATTTCGAAGAAAAGACATCAAGTAGCTTGCCTCACAACATGAAGACTTGTTCATCACTAAGCATCAATAAACACTTTAACTTTCTGCATAAAGATACTATTTACATAGTATGAAGTCATTCAATACGTTCGACACCAGATTACGAAATAGCTAGGACAAACATACCGAAAATCTTGTCATTATTTACATGCATATAGACATCAGTAACTTTCGTCGCCATCTCCACCAGCAACAGCAAGCACCACTAGTTGTATGCGGCAACAGTTGCAGCTCCGAGCGGAGAACTTTGCTGATGATCACTCGTAAAAATACACTTAATCTGATTCATCGGTCCCAGCGTCAGATTCACAGGCTGCGATAGAGATAAGAAAACAAACGTTTACCAAGTGCATTAAATATAGAATCTAAAATCAACATGTAGTAGTAACCTCCGATGTCGTAGCAGTATCAGAAACATCCATGTCACAATAATGCCACGAGCAAATGCAGAGTTAGGAATGCACAAGGTGTTCATCAACAGTAATCCAGAGACGGTTCGATATGCCTTACCTTTTTTACTTGAATGCTTTCATGATTTTACCAATTTCCTATTCACAGTCGACTACAAAGTGTTTCTCGGTATGACTAATTAGTACACAAGGTGTGTCCTACTGTTCTTCCTAGTCATCATGTGCTACATAATGTTCAATTAAACTCCAACACTGGCACATTCTGATCTGTAATAAGATGGCTAAGCACTTAAATGACTGAAAAAAAGGTGAGATGCTAATATGGAGTTGCAGACATATCGTTAGGTTCCTCCATCATAGTTTCAAATTGAGAAACTGGCATTTTATCACACAACTCTTTATAATGAAAAAGTTAGAAGAAGCTTGAAGTGAAGACCATACATCGATAATCATATATATTACCTTTTTCAGATTCAAGATTAGACTTACGAACAGGGGCATGATTTTCACTCATAGCAGTTGATTCCATGCTTTATAATCACATAAATGAAATCAAACACTATTTTTATCCCTTGTGCTGATATAGCAGAAGGCACATGGATGATATTTTTAGAGAGCGCAAATAGGAACCTTATGAAGGAAACTCATCCTCGGTATGCTGATGAGGATGTCTATTCTGCAACTCATCCTCGTTACTTGAAGAGAGCACGAATAGGATGTCTATTTCTCATCTGATTGTCAAATTCAGGCACCAAAAGAATCGTCTTGAAACTTACAGGTTTAATAAACTGATACTAACTGTCCACATGATAACATACGAAGGAAGAAATGCAAAGACAAAAGAAAAGATAATATTACCCATTGTATCTTAGCATTAAACTATTCGCACCTGATCATTAGGGCCAAAATGTAATTTGAGTTGCTGGAGCTCAGGTTTCGCTGCTTGTTTCCGTTGCCCTAAAATTGCAAGGCCCACCAAAGCAGCGGCGACAAGCACAGACCAAAATGTGTTTGCTTCCTTTGCATGATTATATAAAGTTACTGCATGCCTCTTCCACCATGTTCCACATGGAATGCCATGTCTTTCACTTGTATTTTCCTCTCGATAGGGTGAATAAGAGGATTTCAGTTTATCAGTTTGCGGACTGCAATGGGAATCCCCACTCATACCAGTTTCAGCATGAAAATCATGAAAAACTTCGGAGGCCGGTAGCACCTGTTCATCCAAAACCAGGCTCATTTCTTGTAGAGCCTTCCCTTCACTACTATCGATATTTCCAACTGAAAGATCATTATCTTTCTCATAAAACTGAATTCCATGCAAGCTTTCTAACTCGGAAATAAGGCTTTCTTTGAGAGTCTTATCAGGTTCAGCATCAGTCTCTTTGAATTTATTTTCAAGTTCATTCTTATCCTTCGATTCAAGACCTTCATGCTCCATTGGTGGAAAGACAAAGTGACTTGACATGAATAATGGAGCAGAAGAATCCTTTTCCTTATCTTTACTCTCGTACGGTGGAGCAAAATCAACAGGCCCAGGTGCAGCAGCATAAATGGACGCTGTCATAGAAACAACTTCCCAATCGACTGCATCGGAACAAGTCCCTTGGGATCCTTTCTCTTCATCTTCCATTTCTGAAGAATCTAATACATACGACAGTATCAGACGCTTTGAGATAATAAATAGAAATGATAATTAGGCAAATGGCTCCATAATTAAAGAACCTAAATATAACAAACAGAATGACCACAATCAGGCAAAGTTTTAGATGTGTTTTGTCAGTTAAGGAAAAAAATCCACAAAAACTGAACAAATTAGTCAAAATAAGCCGATTGGAAAGGCTTGGTTGTTGTTGTTAATTCAATATCAATCAGAAAACAAAAAGAGTAAGAAATAAGTTAGATAAATTCAATAGTTAGGCCAACAAACCAGAAATAGCTCTAAACTTAATCTGAAAACATTCTTACTGTTAAGAAGATAGAAAGACACCGTATGAAATGTAGACAAGCAAAGCAATAAAAGGCAGTCCGGTGCATGAAACTCCCGCCAATGCGGGTCCCAGGAAGGATCTATTGTACGCAACTTTACCGCACTGCAAGTTGTTTCAGTGACTCGAACTCGTGACCATTTGAATCTCAAACTGCTCATCTTAACCAAACTTTTTCGACTAAGAGTTTACTTCAAAAAATAGCATGCATAAACACAAAGGCATGATTAATCTTTACTCAAAAAGCCTCTATCTTTAAGCAAAATTCTAGACGTGTTTTTTCAGTTAAGGAAAAAATCCACAAAAACTAAATAAATTAGTCAAAATAAGCCGATTGGAAAGGCTTGGTTGTTTGTTAATCCAATATCGATTGGAAACAGAAAGAGAAAGAAAGAAATTAGATAAATTCAATAGTTAGGCCAACAAACCAGAAATAACCCGAAACTTTATCTGAAAACATTATTACTGTTCAGAAGACAGAGTAGATAAGCAAAGCATATAAACTAAAATTATAATGCCTAAATTTGAATCTCAAACTGCTCATCTGAACCAAACTTTTTTTGACTAAGCATTAACTGCTAAAATAGAATCCATAAGCACAAAGGCATGAGTAATCTTTACTCAAAAAGCCTCTATATCTCATAATTCATCAGTCAAAACCAATAAAAAAAAAGGAAGACTAAGAAACGAGATCATGCCATTGTGAATGCTACAAATCAAGGCACTGAACCAAACGGGGAACTTGAAGAACCCACTAGTCTTCGAAACCCTAATCGCGTAGCGTGCGAGGGCACTAAGATCGTACCAAAAGCAGGAAACAAATCACGAGAAGCAAGAAAATCAAAAAAATCGTCCCTTGCTCACCGCCCAAGCGTGAAGAACGAATCGAGGACGAAAGTATTCTTCAAAAGAAATCAAGGGAAACAAGCTTATCGGGAAAAGCATAAAAATCACAACTTGTCGCCAGAGAACCCTAAGTTTCATCGATGAACGCAGAATCAGAGCAAACAAAGTACCTCGTTCCCGCCGGCAACAGATCAAGGAGGGAAGGGCGATAAGGAGAGAGGTGGCGACTTTGGGACGACGCTATCGGAGAAACAAGCGATCCGAATTGAAAGCAATCGAGCGATCTGTGTGCCCAAGAAAACTTCTCGATCGGAGCGGTTTCGCCTTTTTACTAAAATAGGCCAGGAATCCTAGCTGTTTCACACGTAACTTTGGCGATGAGATCGCTATCAAAAATACTAAATCTTACACGGAACAGCAACTATCATTTCTATTTTAGTAATAAATAAAAACAGGAATGGGGATTTATTCGTACTTATTATAGAAATAAAATAAGATTATGATCGATAATGTTCGATATCTATTGTAATATAGCAGTTGATTATCAAATCTATCAAATGGATTTGCAAATTCATCACTTGTTGGCCCAGCCATCATTTTCTGTCTTCAGTCTTATAACAACCCTGGTGAACTTGGGGAAGCACCATGGTGAGTCGCTCCCGCGACTATGTCGATATGAGCTGAGGCTTGACCGCGAGTTACAGTTGATCCGAGCTCGTGATTAGGCTATGAATCGAAGTCATAAGCTAGTCTAGCTACGAATCATGGTCATAATGGTTGCAAGCTCGAATCCATGTTTGTTTTTTTTTCATCTATAATTTATTTCCATTTTTTCTTTTTTTTTTATCTCGTATAAGGGTGAGAAAAAATTCGATTAAATCGAATAAATCGATCGAATCGACCGAATTTAAAATTTTAATTCAATTTTTTCAGAAATTTATTTTTTTTTTTCAAAAAAATCGATTAATTCAGTTAGGTTCAATTTTAAAAAATTTTATTCGATTAATTGAATAGATCAAATAAATCAAATTTTTCATCGAATCGAATTTTTAAATCTAATTATTTAGACCGAAACTAAAATTTTATTAAATTCAACTAAATTTTTTTTATTATAATTAAAAAAAAATCGGTTAAATTGATATTTTTTTAATTTGATTCGATTCGAATTTATTAAAAAATTTAATCGATTTGATTTATTAAAAAAAATCGATTCAATTTAATTGGATTTTAACTCTCGTACCCTTTTGAATCGATGTATACAATTTATACACATTTAAAAATTAATATATCAATTATGTATTTCATTTACGTTGTCGATCGAAGTTAGGATGGCCGAGTGGTCTAAGGCGTCAGACCAAGTTCTGGTCCTAACGACGACGTCGGTTCAAATTCCACTTCTGACATTTTGTTTTACCTTTATAAAAAAGTATATAATGCAGGTTTATAATATTTTTTTACAAACTCGTTTAATCACATATTGCCACGTTATTGTAAGAGAAAACTTAATTAAGTCATTTATAAGCCTCCATCGTTTAAGCTTAAGTTAATCATTTTCTATCCCCAATTATAACATATTTATATATAAAAAAAAAAATCAAATGATGCTAGATTTTTAGGTCACCCGCTATGAGGGCTTCCCGATTTACCCTAACGATTGATGAATTTTTTTTATAAAACCAGATCAATCGCCTCAGGTTCGTCTGTTATCTGGTTCATCATTTTCTTTTAAGTTAATCACTTTCTGCTCCCGGAACTATGGTGCAGCGGCAAGGTGTCTAAGTTATCATCCATGCATCTATAGTTCGATCTCCAGCCAAAGGCGTAGCCAGGGCTGGGCTTTACTGGGCTCCAGCCCAGTGCAGTCCAACAACTTCTTCTCTGTTGCTTGGTTTAATCCTCTCCATAGCTCCATCTCTGCATGAATTTGTGAAGATGAGTTGTCGTCTCAAGCTTTGGCCTTCCTCCTCCCCTTATTTGTTGTTTTTGCTCAGAACAGTAACAACCTAGGGCAGTTGCAATAGCCCAGGGCAATTGAAGATATGGCTACGCCATTGTCTCTAGCTATTATGCATTTGTATAGATTTTTCCTTCAAATGAGGCATGCAACCAAGGGATGTTGCACGCCCTTTCGCAAACACTTCTCGATTTATCCTAGCGATCGGTAGAAAATTTTCATAGGGTCGAGCCGGTCGCCCCAGGTTCGATGTTACCTGGTTCATTATTATTTTTAAGTTAATTATTTTCTAGCCTTTGGGGCTACGGTGCAGCGATAGGACGCCTAAGTTTTCACACATGCACTCATAATTCGATCCCAGCTATAGTGTATTTGTAGGAAT
>JBBUKS010000085.1:518350-530254 GCA_038050645.1 Hedychium gardnerianum | reverse complement strand
GGGAAGTCCTAGTTGCGGCTAGGCAGGGAAGTCCTAGTTGCGGCTAGGCAAGGAAGTCCTAGTAGGTCGGGTAGACCAAGGGGCAAGGAAGTCCTAGTTGCGGCTAGGCAAGGAAGTCCTAGCAGGTCGGGTAGACCGAGAGGCAGGAAGGTGGGTCGAGGATCGGACAAGGGAGCCCTGTGGTGGGGGATTGAGCATATAAATCGCTATCTATTGATGAATTTATTGTATTATATATAAGTTTATTTTATATTACAAAAGATTATTTTTATAACTCAAACTCGTGACCATAGAAAACAACATTATCCTATGCCAATAGTAGGACAAGTTCCATAGAATAAACTTGATTAGTAAATAAACATGTTTAAAGACGGCTAAAACCCCTTAGTAACAAAATATTTGATCATTTATTTTTTGAAAGAATTACGTAGCAAATAAAAAAAATGATAAATTCAATTAGTTTCATTGATTAATCCGGAGAGGATCGACATAATTTCATAAATTTTTTTTATCGATTATCAGAATAAATCGAAAAATACTAATAAAAATCCATTTAAATGATCAATATTCTTAAACTCGCTTCTTACTGAATTTTTTTTCTTCTTATAATACATCGTAACTGAGAATCAAACTTTAAATTTTTTAATTATCTATTAAAAAATTTAACCATTGCTATAATTATCCCGGAGCAAACAAAACACATGGAAAATGATGTTTAATAACATGAAAGGTATTCATATTGCCAAATATGGAGTTTTCTCAGGTTTCAAACCACAATTCTCCGAATAATCTGTTACTATGTACATGAGATGCAGGCCTCCAAAAAAGCAGCAGGACCCCTCAGCTTTGCGCCATGGCTACCGTATCGAGTCTTCTTCCTGAGGAACATGCTCCCACCCCAAGGGAGTGATCTCTTGCCTACCGGTACTTGGCCAAATACCTTTCCCTTTTGCGGATGTCATGTAGGACTGGATCAGTGATCCATACAAGGGGCCGAAAGCCATTTGCCTGGCGTTTCCATTTGAAGTGCCATCTGCTTCGTCGGTCATTGCGGAGAGAGGTTGAGTATGAGGCAGGGCCTGGAAGAATGACCAACTGATAGGTGCTTCTGCAATGGGCTCCATGAATCCGAGATCAGTTAGATTAATGGGCAGATCATACATATCAGAATCATTTTCAGTGTCTGGAGAGTCGCCAATGTTTGTATTGGCACCTGAGTGCATTGCAAAATCCTCGAGGTCGAGAATGCAATCCTCCTCCATTCTTCTGGAAGTAGAGCTGATGTTCCGATCCTTCAGAATTTTGAACCGAGCCATGACAGATGATTCCGAATCATCGGCCTGGTTCAACTGGCGGTTTGCCGATCCACCAGGAACACTGTCTTGTTTCCTTGTGCTTTCGATATCTTTGAGCTTTGAGGGCAAATTATGCTCCTCGTGGTTAGTTTGAGAAGGCAGGCTTGAAGATATGTCAGATCGTTGAGCCTTTGCTGCAAAAATCAAAATAGTGAACACAGTAATCTCAGTAAAGATGGCATCAATAGCTAGTCGAAAGACAATTTGAGAATAGTGTGCTTACAGTTTTCTGATTCAATCTTCATTTGAGCAAGTAGAAGTTCTTGCTTCAGTCGACAGGTCATAACTTCTGCTTGTATCCAGAGATTTTTGTAAAACAATGTCCCTTCATTTTCTTCCCTCTCGCAAAAAGTTTCAGACAATGCATTCTCAAAAATCTGCAGATTTTAAAAGAACGCAGAAAATCAATGGATTGACAAATAGAAAAATATTTCCAATGCTAATAAATATTACCTGAGTGTTGCTATTGACTTTCTTAAGATCTGCATCACCGCATTTGATGGCAAAATTGTTAAACTCGTCATTCAAACAATCGCATCCAACAGAGAATGCCTTTCCCTTCATGTTGCAATTATGGTTCATATTCTGCTCCTTTAGTCTAGTACTTTCAGAAATATTGCAAGAACCAGCAGGCTCTAGACATGAACAATGATTAAAGCCAACAAGATCCTGCAAAATAATCAACTTATATGGCATTTAGTGCAATGTCTCTGTCATAAATTACACATTTTGGCACAGAAAGGTTGCCTGTATTTAGTTATAGAAAAATAACTAGAAATGCACTTTTTTTTATTCCATTCTATTGGCAATGCATCAATGAAGACCATGAACCTTTTTGTCTTTGAGGAGGAGCGTAATATTGCTAATCGCTGAGTAGAGAAGTCTGCAATCATGAGCTTCCAATTCTTCTCTGTCATTAAAGTTGGTAGACAATAGTTCCACTGAATAACTATGTATTGACTTAACAAGATCCTTGATGCTTTTCTGTCTTGCGGAGCATGAATCTGAAAGGGAATGGAAAAGAAACTATTTGTCAATTCTTAAGAAAACCAAATAAAGAAAGCGAGAACAACCTACTAAACAAGTAAGACCTTTGATGTTATCAACAATCCCCTTAGCTTGTGGGAATTCATGTCCAGCATTACTTTCTGTTTCAACCGATTTTGCATCAGAAATATTCTGTGCCTCATCTCTTTTCTCAGCTTCAATTGTTGCATTTATTTGTTGCCCGCAAGCAGTGTCAGATAAAATCTCATTTTCTTGATCTTTTATATAATCAGACAGTTTTTTATATGCGGCCTCAGTTTTCTGTTGTATGCTTGAAGAAGCAACTGCTGAGTCTTCTGGGTCTGGCTTTTCAGATAAAGAACTTTTCTCAATTTCACCAAAATTCAAATTTCCAACTTGTTCTGCAGACTGTTTTGAGTTTCCGACCCCTTCCAGAATTGTTTTTTGACAAAAACATGGATCGTTCTTGTTTGAATCCTTGATTTCAGCAGCTAGCATTTCATTAACACTAAATGGCGACTGCCGTGATGATGGAGCTCCTTTCCAACATGGTGAGTCAACAGCAAGATTATGCTGATCAATTGATTCCGAAGAACTCTTGATGGAGTCATCTGGTTCCAAGGATCTACTCCTAGATGAAGCATCAGCAATCACCACATTTCCTAACCTCGACTCAGAACTCAACATGGAAGAAAGATTTAAAGGGCTTTCTGTAGCTTGATTATTACTGGAAGGAGGGTATTCTTCTGAAACTGCAGGTGGGATGAAAGAATTTGTGCTGTGATCAATTCGTATCTTCGCATCATATCCCCCTTTGCTTGACAAGTTTTGATTGAGATTAACTTCCTTCGAGCTAGAAAGTACAACTGATGGCCCTTTGATCTTATAGGAACCTCCATGATGAACCTTCACAGATGACAAAGTAGAGTTGATGTTTGTACTAGTTTTTAAGTTTGACAGTCCGTGGACTTCAATTGAAGTTGAAGATGTTGCAGATGGATGGAAAATCAGTGGATCTGCTGAACATGAATCAAGTTGTGCCATGTAACGGTTGTATGTAGAGTTTGAAACAGAAGTATCATGTGATCCTATCCTAGAAGTTGAGCCAATTGTTGCAGAACGATGTATTCCATTGAGTAAAGCATTTGGTGTTGAGATTGGAGCATTGAAAATGGAATAAGATGACCCCATGTCTTGTTCATACTTCTCTGGATGGTTATCCTGTAGCCATTCAGAATGTTGAGATCCAAAGTATTTTTTTTCCCCTACCATTGAATCAGCAAATTTTCCATTCCAAACACCATAAGAATCCTTATCAGAATAGACATTGCCATCAGCTGCAAGTTCCGCAAGAAGACAAAAATAAAAAACAATGATCAAGTGATGCACAACATTTTAAACTTCGAAAATATTGAAACCAGACATTGATGGCCAATGCAAATCTTGAATCCACATTTAAAACAACAAGATTGATCTAGAATATAAATTCAGTTAGCACTAACAAATAATGGTCACCCCACCAATTGTTTGAAACCCATAAGAATACATTTTGTAATTTTATGAATCATGGCATGGCACCCGACAGTAACATGACATCAGCATTCCAAAAGACGCTGATATTTGAACCTGTACCATCCAGAACACTGAATATTGAATGTTTCAGTACAAAACACGAATCTAAACCTGAAGAAAATAGCAAAAGCAGATTTTTGAGCATGAATTGTTCAAAAACTTGGGATCGTATTATTCTTGTTGCTTCTATCTTAGGCTGTTGTTGTAAGTTGTAACCTAAATAAATTCAAGTTGACATATTTGATATTTTGTCAAACAGTTAAAGACTTAAACTACCTCACTGTTCTGTTGCTTCCATAACAAATGCATGTCAATTCGTATCTCTGAGCAATAGAATTGAGGAAGTCAAAGTCTAGGTGGTTATGACTTTCGACTTGTGTTATTATGATTCTACTTCCTAACTCATTTTTAATAGACCTTGACTAGAGGATACTCTTCTTGTGGCTGAGAATGAATGACTTCAGTCCTTCAGCTGCTAGGTTATATTATACATCAATGTTCGATATTTTATTCTTGTTGGTTTGTAATCTATAGCATTGTTCACTCCTCCATGTGCAATTTATTGTTATCTAGAGTTGACATAATTGTGGTGTTCCTTCAATTTAAATAGACTTAGTCGAATTGTTGTTTGACTTGGAACAACATTATGAAGTTATTGGTTGTATCTTAAGGATATCAATGTGAATGGAAAGAATGGTTATCGACATTAGCTCACCTATTTATAAGTCAAGTCTATGTTTCAAGTGAACATAAGGACAAACCTACCTCAGGTTCAACAATATGTGGTAACAATGTCATCACAGAGTAACAATTTCTGAGATACCTATTGGCTAGTAATATTTTCTGAATGAGTGAAACATATACTCTATCTTCAGAAGTTGATAAAATCCAATCTATGCCTATTTTCTACAATGACCATATCTATTGTTGAGCTAATATGTCATTTAGAAATTTCCTCTATTTGGGAGCTCTATATCAAACTGTGCATTGGATTTTAGTGGATAAGTGGACATTAGAGTTCCATGATCGAGGGCTTTCTCCTGGTGACACTCCTACATTACCTGCAGAATGCTTAAAATTGGGGGAAATTGGAGTTGCGCCATAATCTACTTGTTGAAAGTTACCAAAAATCACCATCTTCTAAGCAAAAATCATCACACTTTTAATATTCTTGACTTTGCCTTAGTTTTTCACTCTTTGTAACAAGAGGATAATCAGCAGTATTTGAGCAGATGATCTCTTATGTATATCTTTAACCAAATCAAGTGAGTTTGCCTTGCTGAAATATACTTCCATAATACTCTCCATCGTTTTCACCCTTGATACAGCAGATGATTTAGGTTTAGAAATGTTAATTCCTGAACTAGGACCTGAACCTTTCCCTTTCCTAACAAATGATTGCACTCCTTACTACTTTGAGCCTTATTGGTTGAAAAAACTGTATCTGCTGTGACCAAACAAATCCAATGAGTGCAATATCAGGAATATCAGAATTGAGAGGAGAAAAAGTCCTCCAATTCATCCGGCATTACTGCATGTTTTTCTCATGGACAGCAACCTATGTGACTTGTCTTCGATAACAAGTAGGTGAAGTTAATGAGTGATTCAGCAAGAGGATTTTCGGTTCGTGACATACTCTGTAGAAAATAATTTAGTAGACTTTAACAGAAGGCTTGGGATTTGAAGATACTGGTGTCTGAGGTGTGAAAGAAGACAGCTTTGTCAAGCAAAAGCTTCATGATTTTAATATAATTACTAACAAGCAGATCATTATAAGATGTATGATGGCTATGACCCACATGTTCATATAGTTTTTCCACATCTTCATCCTCTTCAGCAAGAGATTAAACAGCTCGCAAAAAAATATACAAGATGAGACTACTAATTAGTATTCCAGAAAATGTGATGGACTATCGGATGGAATTGGTAACAATTTTATTTGATCCTGGTACAAGTGCCAGACATAAGTATGGATCTAGGTTCAACACATCAAGATCCAACATTCTCCAGAAAATGTGATGGACTATCGGATGGAATTGGTAACAATTTTATTTGATCCTGGTACAAATGCCAGGCATAAGTATGGATCTAGGTTCAACACATAAGGATCCAACATTCTCTTACTAAAGTCACAACACGAGTAGGGGGAAACCAAAAACTCTGATTAACAGAGCATGGTTAGTAAAGCAACAGTCAACCAAATACACATAACTGCTTGCAAATACAAAAAGGTAGCACAGTAGTAAAATAATTTGGTGTATGCTAATACTCAATTCATTTAAAATCATATTCACAATAAGTTAATTTCCAAACTGGAAATTTTTACTAATTACAAAGGAAATGCATATCGATGCCTCATTTTGTCTATTTGCCAAAAGATCTCACTTTACTTCACGAAGATAAAGTTTTATTTGAAACTTGTCTAACAGCTGATCCCTGAGTATCTTTAATTCATTACAGCCTGGCAGTGTTGACATCATCGGCAATAATCAGGGTAGACAAAAGGCATTAGGGGTTGTCTTCTGAATTTGACAGACATTTTGTCAATGTGGATTTATTAGTTTGGGAGGTGTCGTAATTCAATATTATTCTAGGGATGAATTGGTTGACTGAAAACAACACCTCTGTTGATTGCCAATCTAAAGTTGTGACTTTTAGGCCTCATGGCCAATCCTCCTAAAAATTTGTCAGTGTTCAATATTGGATTCTGACTATCATATCCGTGTTCCAAACTCATCAATTGTTGTTTAGAGAGTGTCAATCTAACATTGTGATTTTTTGACTTGTATAAAAGTGATTACCTTGCGTATATGCTTGTCTTGTTGAGTAGGTAAGCATCATTTTGTTATGCACCATAGTTGGTGCATGAGATGATTTTAGCAAACTAAATCCAGAGAAGGCATAGATCAAACAAATCACACGCCTTCTCTGGGTTTAGTTTGTTTCATGGTAGTAAGAGTGAAATTCATCATTCTTTGAATGAAATTTCTTATGTATAAGGCAGTAATAGTTAGCGACCTCATGTCTTGAATTTTTTGGATGATTTCCTACTTTCCTTATTTTTTGGAAGCCATAATTAAGAATAGAATATTCGTCTACCTATATAATGATAGCATGCCTTTAGTGACTAGAGTAAAATTTAACACCTCATTCTTTAAACTCACATTCGAAACAAATTTTTCTCCCTCTACCATTCTCACACTAATAGCTCCATTCCAGACAAAAAGAATAGTTGAATTTTACTAGCAACTTCTAGGCAACTACACATTTTCATAAGGTATTTTTTTTTTATTTCTAATAGTTTCCAAGAATATCAAGAACATTTAATGATTCCGCGAGGAAGAAAAAAAAATCTAATTCTAGCATTACATATTCATTTTCTACCTGAACAGAATTAGCAAGGAAACTTAGAGATATGTGATCATTTCCATCTATTTTTGACAAACATTGGATAGTACCATCATCAGATGAACGTTGTTGCAAGAAGTTGGCTAACCCTCGATTGAAAAGGAAGTAATGTTAATTTCTGTTTGGGGGAATCTTCGCATCAGCAAACTATTTTAGTGGAAAATATGGTTTCAATAAGGAAAATTGGATTTGTAGCTCACAGGTAGAAACAGTAACAGAAAAATGCCCAATTTAGTCATATTGTTTATCCATTCATGGTCAGTTAGCTCCACAAACGATCGCAGATGACTCTCTCACCACAAAAAACGTTTTCAGTGAAGAAAAGTAAGAGGATCCATGGTGGCGAGCATCATGAAGATTAATCTCGAACCATATAAAGGTAACGAAGCCCGTCAAATTCATAGACGGGATAAACTGCACCTCTCGGATCCAAGTTCAAAAGAGCGAATACCTATAGAATCGTAAATCGTTGAAAAACTAAGAAAGGAGAAGACGAAATTACCTTCCTGGAAAGATGGCGCCATGTAGCTAAAAGGCGATTCCCTCCATGGCGGTGCCGTATCAGAAAGCTTCGCATGCCCTACCTCCTCATCGAACGGCTTGTTCCACGGGCCAGGTCCAAGTTCAGAGAAGGCCGACGAGGGTCCGAAAGAATCATCGAGAGCCCGCAGCTGCGAGCTAGGATAGTAGTGGGCGTAGTAGGGGTCACCGACGCCGAGGGCGCCGGTTCTGGGCTGGGATCGGCGCGAGACTGCTGCGGAGTTGTGCGAAAGCAACCGGGAGGAGGAGGGGCGATCTGAGACGAGGAGAGCCTGTGGAGGGACAGAAGGGTGATGGGCGGGCGGCGGAGGGGCGGGGAAGAAGTGGTCAAAGGTGAAAGGGGGAGCCCACGCCGAGAGGGTGGAGGAGCTCGAGGAGGAGTTCGGAAGCGGTGGAGGTACCGGTGGCGGCGCCGGAGGCAGTGACGGGGAATGGGTAGGGAGGGGTGGCATGTGTCGATGGTTGCCGGAAGGGGCACCGCCGGAGCGCATGATCGCCGCTGAAGGAAAGGGATGGCGAGGAGAGCGGCGGATTGTGATTTCACGAGAATCGAACAGCATATTACTATTAATGGTGTGTTTATTTCGAGGAAGGCCGGAGAGAAAAATAAATAATATAATAAAAAAGGAAAAGGAAAAATAAACAGTAAACAGGAGAAGTGAAGGGAACGAAAATTTAAGCACCAAGTAAACACAAAAATTGAATTAGTGTTTTTTGCTTTAGATTTATTATTATTAAAAAAATAAAAAATGCGTTCCTTCTTTTCTAAATCATCAAAACGCCCCCACTTTACTTTTTAAAAGGCCCTCTCCTCCATTCACTGTTCAACTGTGTGAATTTATTTCCTATCCTTCAATATTATTTTTATTATTATTTTCTTCTAATTTTTAAATCGATCAAAATCTTTTTAATAACTATAAAATTATAATTATTAACGACAATTAATTATTATAATATAAATATTAAATAAATAAGTCGGATACATATTATAACAATTATGAAATCATAATTTATATAAATTAAATATTTTAAATAAATTAAATATATATTATAGTAATTATTATTTAAAATTATAACTATTATAATACATTAAAACTCTTTTAATTATTATATTATTATTATTACTATCACATCTATTGAGGTTAAGGTTATATTGAGTAGGTTAGGTATGATCTAGGTGCGTTGGTCCTAATTTTTAAATTTTATTATTATTTTTAGGAAAACCAAACACTAATGAAATGTTTTTAAAATTGAAATATATATTATTAAAATTAATATTAAGTTAAAATGTCAAATCATACTCAACTTGCAAGGTGAGTGCCTAATTTCGTGTTGTGTTAACAAGGCATGATTCGAACCAAAGTCGACTCAAGCCCGTGAACTTACATTTATTATCAGACTTAGCATAGCTCGATGTGTTTGTGTCTAATCTAAGTTGGGCACAACTTAAATAGATGTAAAACTAAGAAAATAATTGATATTCGATCTATCAATGGATCAATTTAATTTCATTCCCTTTTGCAACTCTTGCAATTTGCATCGAGCTTATGATCGAGGCCTCCTCTACAAATTTGTTTTTCTCTGTAGAACTCATTCTCTAGGGATAATCTATTCTGATCCGGCTAAGATCAGGGATGAAATAGGTCGCTTGGCACGTCTAAGTCAAGTTTTTTGGATGTATCGGACGTAGGACAGATCAGTCTTGCGTCCATGCCTCTGACTTGCATTCATGTCTCCAATCAGGCCTCCCTTTGAGCTATCGATGCCAACTGATTTGTCACGAGTTCTACCATGAGTTGGACGCCCTGGACTTGAGCTCTTTCTTAAATTAGGTTGATCGAGTTATGCGTTAACTGAGTCTTGATTCAAGACTTGGGCTTACTACATGTGTCTATCGTTCTCACCACATCATATCCCTTTTCTATTCATCTTTCAACATAAAATGGATCCTTACCGAAGTCAACTCATCGACGAGTCACTCGACCGATTTAATTAAAAAGAAATTTATATGATCGAAAGGAGTCAATGTGGCGTGATCGGTGTAAGATAAGAGCTTAAGGTAAAGGAACAACCTTTTTTTTCTTTTCCACTTGAATTTTTTCAACTTAAGCCACGTCATCATCGCCAAGAGTCAACCTCGCGTAATATCATTGACTCGATACGCGTTTGGACGGTCGACGGTCAATGTCAAATGCCAGCTAACGTAACCAAATTCATGAGGAAGAAGAAGAATAAAAAATTTATGTGGCTTTGGATTTGACCAATATGGGAAATAGAAAATTTTAAAATTTTCTTTAAAAATTATATTTGATTTAAAAGTGAATTTGACTTTAGTATTTTATCAAAGAATGCAGGGGTTTTCTCGGCTACCCAAACTCAAGCGTTGTATTATCGCTCCGACGCGGTGGGGTGGTAAGAAGTAAATTGAATCCTATACAGTAAGGATTTAAAATTCAGTTTTTTATATTATGTCGATAACTTTTTGAAATTATTAAATTGTATATCTTAATTTTAAAATTTTAAAATTATATATTTAATTTTAATTTTAATTTTGTACTGTTCGTAATTGACGGCTACTTTGGGATAATAACAATCGACTAATTTTAATTTTTTTTAAAAATCATTGATATTATTTTTTAAAAAAAATTGATTCTTGTTCAAAAAATCACTGTTCTCAATATAATAGATCAAATTAATGTTTCAGAGCATTTATATAATTAAGAGAACTAGACGAACACATAAAATTATATAATTATTCCGAATTCTATAGATCCATCAATCGATTTCGACCAAAATCGACTGATAGATCTAGAGATATCGGAATGATATGAAACTAGTTCCTATGTATTCTTCTAGTTCTCCTGATTATATTAATGTCCTCAAACATTAATTTGACCAACTATATTGAGAACAATGATTTTTTGAACACGAATTTATCCGAAAAATTTAATTCATGTTAAAAAATTCACTACTCTTGTTATATTGGGTCAAATTGATGTTTGAGGACATGAATATAATCAAAAGAACTAGATGAACTCATATGACCTAATTTCACATCATTTCAAACTCTCTAAGTTCATCAACTGATTTTGGCCGAAACTCTATAGGTTCATTCGGTCAAAATCAGTTAATGGACATAGAGAGGTTGGAATGAAATGAAACTAGGTTTTATGAGTTCGTCTAGTTCTTCTTATTATATTTATGCCCTCAAATATTAATTTGACATAATATATTAAGAGGAGTAAATTTATTTTTGAACACGAATTAAATTTTTCGAATACATTCGTATTCAAAAAATACTGCTCTCAATATAGTCGGTCAAATTGATGTTTGATGATATTTATATAATCAGGAGAACTAGATAAACACATAAGAACTGATTCATATTATTCCAAGCTCTCTAGATCCATCAGTTGATTTTGGTCGAAATTGACTTATGGACTTAGAGAGTTCGGAACGACATGAAACCAGGTCTATGTGTTCGTCTAGTTCTCCTAATTATAAAAATGCCCTCAAGTATCAATTTAACCTACTATATTGAGAGCAGTAATTTTTTGAATATAAATTGATTATTTTTTAAAAAAATAATAGTAATCATTTTTTAAAAAAAAATTTAATCGATTGCTACATTAGCAGTCGACTGATACTGTTCCCGGTCAACGTCTATACTATAGCAGTTGATTGGGAATAGTAACAAGGGCAAAAATGAAATTAGATATGTGATTTGATAATTTCAAAAACTTGCCTACGTGATTTGATAAAAAGTCATTTAAAATTCATGTTGGACATTTTCAAATGTCCGTAGAGTTCGAAGTACTGATGACGTTGGGCTACCTATCATAACTCATATGCACTTTCGAATTTACTGAGTAGACAATTCGTGAGGTCTACTTGTTCACCTCAAGGATTAATCAAACCATGAGTTGAGTATTTGGATTATCAAAAATAAAAAAAAATAAAAAAAAGTGTTGAATTATCCCTCAAATAAGCATCATAACTCTTCTAGTATTCCTTTGAATAT
>JBBUKS010000085.1:507100-518250 GCA_038050645.1 Hedychium gardnerianum | reverse complement strand
TTAATACAAGAATATGATACAATGAGTCCTTTCGTCAACCATCACATGATTGGCTCTAGGGCTTCTACTAACATCTACCTCTATGTTTATTCGCATGTAGGGTGATTTATCCCAAATTACCATTATGGACATTTGGAACTATGTCGGCGTGTATACCTAAACTCGATACCTCTTTGTAAGATGATAATGCTAGAAGTCCGCTTTGAGGGACTACCCCTATCACTAGGGGTCCATGGTTCATTTAGATTATCTCCTCTACTTGTGACTGACTCTCCACATCCTATGACATTTATAGCATACACAATAAAGCAGGAATAAGGAATAAATATGTCATGCAATAGAGAAAGTTAAACAAATACTTAGTTCATACATCAACAATTACACCGTAGCTACTTCTTAATCTTTAAATTCGGAGAACTACTCCATGGAGATGGAGATACAACCAAAAGACATTGAATCTAAGCAATTATAACTCAAAAGAAAGAGTAGAGAGAAAAGAAAGCTTTGTAAGATGAGTGCCGGTGTCTTCGGATGATCTCCAAACTCCAATTGATGGACGGATCATTGTGGCTCCTTGGACGGAGGCCCTAGGGTTCCCTCAAGGAGAAGAACCCTCCTCTAGGGAAGGGGGTGGAGCCCCAAATCCCAAATGACCTAACAAGAGCTTCCTCCATTCTTTTTATAGCTTCCCAAATCTGTTAGACCACCTAAATCATCGAGGCTCCGACAAAACGAGGTTTTCTGACCTTAGCTTTTCTCGGATTTCACCCTGAACTAAACTTGTATATCTTGAAATTATCTTCAATTTGATAGGTCATGGGTCCCTTGGCTCAACCTGAGCTAAAAGTTATGCATTTCAAAGTTTGGTCTGCAGTTTAGGCCATCGTGGGACAGATTGACATGACTGTGCTTGGGAGGCACGACCTGGGCATGTCTAGCTCAGGATTTTATACATGGTCATGCCTAGGAGGCACGGTCTGGGCGTGTCAGAGGTTGTGGACTCCATTTTTGCATCAAATTTCTTCTGGAGGAACACACCTGTGTTATGGGACACGACCATAGCATGTTCTTTGATTTAAACTTCAATTTACTGGTTTTTAATGCCTTTTTTTCTTGTATGATCCACGTCATGTACTATGTTGGAAATGCATGTTCTAATTCTTCTTGGCTCTGTTTTAACTCCGAATTCACGTCCTATCAACAAAAAGGCACAAAGAGCAGTCCTTCGAACAAGAAGAGTAAAAAGAGTAAAACAAATAAAAAGGAAGATGCAAGAATGTGAAATATGCTCATGAAATACCATAAAATGCATGCTAAACAATGGTAAAAAATATGTAAGAAATACACACATCAATATGCCTAGAAAAAGAAATATCCAAGGAAATCATGAAAAGTCAAGAATTTATGTCATGGAAAAAGGAAATCAAGTTTTGAGATCAAGACTTGATCAATTGGAGAAGATCCTAAAAAATATGACAAATGAGGTTAAATATGAAGAAAAATCTAGGTTTAGATAGGCAAGAACCATCCAAAGGCAAGAAAGGTTTGGGATACAAACCTAAGTCCAAGGACAATGTGCCCTCATACCATAGGGTTCCATATAATTATGGAATTAATCCTAGGTATAGGATGAAGTCCAGGTTACAAGGGAGGTTATCTCTTGTGTTGACCTTGAGGAGACTAGCATGACTAAGTCTTAAAAAAAGACTAGAGAAAGATATTTAGAAAAGTTATCCCTAGTGAGTATCTAGTACACCCAAGGAGATCTAATAGGTATTGAGTTCCTAAGAGTGTGATATCTTCACATTAAATGGGTATAGGGTGTGTCAACCCAAATTGGATGGGTAGTTAACTCAATCATAGTGAAGTTAACATTTAAGGAATTTTCAAGGTATTGTGATATCTTGAGAATGAGAATTCAAATCTTATATTGGAAAATTTCTATAGTGTGTCAATAAGAATTGAGTTCTTAAATTGATCAAAATTAGCATGATGGAATAGATTACAAGTGTGTCAAGTGTGGATTTTTGGCACATTCGAGGGAGTTAGACCGCTTATATCAAATCCAGTATTTGACATAGTGATTAGTTGATAACACTTAAATAGAAAATATATGTATTTTTTTTATTTTGTACCATAATATTCATGCTTTGTGTGTCCTATCATATGCCATAACATCATATCATACATACATCTTGACATGATAATGTATTATTAATTTTGATATATGTTGTTTGAGATTGATACATGTCAAGTCATACATGCATCATTTGAGTATAAATGAACTTTCTTGTGAAAAGTTGTGCATTTGATGTATGTCATACTCATTTATATATATAAATTTTAATTCCTTGTAATTAAGAACAATGATATTAGTTGATATCCTAGGTACGATATCAGATTTAAAATACCTAGTTAGAGATGCATGATTTTTTAGTTTAGGGAAAATGAACTTTACATCTCACAAGAACAATAGGATTAACTTGTGTGTGTGTTGAGATACATTAGACACAAGTGAGATGTTAGGATGATGAACTAAGTTCAAGATACAAATTTGGTGCATTAAAATTGAGCTAAGTTTCATCAAGAGACATGGATTTTACATGACCAATCACGAGGAAGGTTAATGTGCAAGTTATATGTATTTAGTCCATAAATCATGGTTGAAAATTAGTTTTGAAAATTATTTTTAAAGTATTTTAGAAAACCTTGGTGAAGTCTATTTGTTGATAGGAAATATCATTATTAAATTGATACAAAGTTAGAGTGAAATATTAAAGTTTTCAACAGTTTTGAACTTTGTATCATTCTTTGAAAATAAGATATATTTTCATAGAAAATTATTTTTTCCTAATAGTATTTGATATAAGTAATATCTGTATAAAATTTTGTTATTTTTCTAAAAATGTAGAATTAGTTATGCATTTCTGAAGTTGGTTTGAAATTGAATTGTAGTTTTTTAGACAATCAATCGACTGATTCAGAGTATTAATCGACTGATTTCTACATTTTTGACTAAAATAAATTTGTTTAAGTCGTTTAAGCTCACTTCAAGGTATCTTAACTATCCCTGACCCTCTAAATGCTTGGATAAACATTCAAAGGTAATTTCTTGATGAAAATGAGAAAAAGATGTTAAAAAGAGAAGAAATGGAATTGAGAGAGAGGTTTAGATTCAGATTGAATCTTTAATCTTATAACTTAGATTTTGAAATTTCCTTAAGGTTTAAGAACTCCAAATCATTGTTGGTGTAGTGATTAAATTTGGAGCATGTTTTGAGGGGGAGGTCCCCCTTAAAGGCATGATTTTGATATGAAAGGAGAAGAATGTAAGAAGGATAAGTGAATGAATGAATGATGTATGCTCAAGGTTGAGCATTGAAGACAATGGAAGGTAGGGAACCTCCATTGTGGTGTTGAAAGTTAGGATTGGAAGAAGAAAATGAATTTTTGGAAGTGGTTTTTGATGTGGCCAAAGGGGGAGAATGAAGAGTTCAAGTTAGGAAACCTTCATTGATGCATTGACATGAGAAGTAGGATGCTGGGCTAATGAGTTAGCCTAACTTAAACATATTATGAAACATCAAAAAGGAGGAGATTGTTGGTGCAATCGACCCCTGGTCAAGGTTGACTAGGTTGACCAAACTCGAGTTGACTCGAGTTAGGATTTTCATGTTTGATCAATATGTTGGTTGGTTAAGTGAGACATCAAATAGGTCAAGGTTGACCAAATACTTGATAGTCGATCAATATGTTAAGTTGGTGGAGCGAAAAATCAAGTAGGTCAAGGTTGACTAGATACTTGACAAGATATGAAAAGTCTAAATGAGTCACGGTCGACCGAATACTTGGCGGTCGAAAGTCCAACATGAAGTTGGCACGAGATGGAAAGTCCAAGTGGGTCATGATTGATTGGACACTTGGTGATCGAAAGTCCAATAGGTAGTTAGTAAGAGAAAAGTACAAGTGTGTCACAGTTGACCGGACACTTAGCGGTCGAAAGTCCAATATAGAGCCAATTGATTATGGGTATCAGTCGACTAATTTCGATCAAAACTGAATAGAAGAAAATTGATTTGACTGTTCGTAGACATCAATATGTCATATTAAAAGTGAACAAAAGTGAATCGATTTAACTGATCAGGCTAATGAGTTGATTGATATTGTTTCAGAAGAGAACAGAAGAGAATCGATTCAACTGGTCACTCAATCAGTCTAATTAGTCGACTGATTCACAAATTGATTCGATTGATATTTAAAAAATCGACAAAATCAGACAGGATTTCAGAAGGTTCAGAATCCATTATTTAGTCGGCGACCAAATCAGTCGATTGATAGAGGAAATCAGTCGACTGGTATCAAAAAAGGTTGAGCAGATATAAAAGGAGAAAGCTATCCATTGTATGGACACTGTCCATGCCCAAAATCTCCAAGTGTTTGTGCTCAAGTGCTCAACAAGCTCTCTGGTGTTCTCCCACTCAACTTGGAGCAATCTTTTGAAGAAAAGGAAGCAAAACTCTCAAAATCATTGTAAAAATACTCTTCTTCCTTGCTTTTCTGTTATTACTTTTGTAATACTATTGTAGATTTGTTGTAACAGGTTTCTCCACATTTAGTTTTGATCTGAGAAGGACGAATTCATTAGTGGTGGTGGATCGATAGTGGTAGGTCTTGGATTAGTCTCCTAAGAGGCGGATACCAAGTAAAACAAAGTGTATTAGTGGTTGTGCTGTGATTTGTGTGTGCTTTGCTTCAAGTTTCCATTGCAAACCTAAACCAAAGAAAGCGAAGCGAGCTATTCACTCTCCTCTAGCTCTCATGGTCCTAAAACTTATTTGTTGTTAACTAGAGTCATTCTTTGATAAATGATCACTATCAATCAAACTCAATAGAATTTGATGAATCCTTGTTTCTTTTTCGATCATTAAGGCAGAGAATTGAATCAAAAAGTCTCTTTTTTCATCATCAACCAAACCAAGGATTCTATTTTCTCATCAATCCAATCATCGTTCACCCCTTTTCTTTTTTTCTTTTCAATGAATAAATCTCTTTACTTGTACGACTTAGATGTCTCGTATTTTTCAAAAATGAGATTCGATTGATGGGATTTTGTATGATACTTTTGAGATCGATGAGATTGGTATTCAAATATTTCTTCTTAGAACATATTGATACGACAACCACCAATCTATAATATGTTGCCACCAAAAATAGAAACCCATATTTCTTCAAGAAAACCTCCTAATTGTTCTAGAGCAACTAGAAAGCGATTCTTTAATTGGAAAGAATCCAATTTAGATTCAAATATAGGATATCTATCCAAAAGTTTTCGTAACTCAATCTGATCCTTATGGTTTGAACACATCGTCAATAGCTTTTAGTTAGGCCAAATAAGTGTTAATTTGATAAATTGTAATCAACTAGTGGACAAATTATGTTTTTTTTAAAAAATAATGTCTAATGTCATCTAGAAAATCAATAAATACATTAGGGGTCATTCTTGTTGGTGCAATCGACCCATATGATTAAGGTTGATCAAGTTTGAGTTGACTCAAATTGAGTTTCGATATTTGATCAATGTGTTAGTTAATCGAGATGAAAAGTCTAAGTGGGTCAAGGTTGACTGGACACTTGGTGATTAGAAGACCAATAGGAGTTGGTACAAGAAGGAAAGTTCAAGTGGGTTATGGAAGACCGGACACTTGACATGTAAAGGAAAGTCCAAGTGGGTCATGGAAGACTGAAAACTTGGTATGAGATGGAAAGTCCAGGTGGGTCATGGAAGACCGAACACTTGGTGATGACGGAAGTCTTGGTAGGTCACAATGGACCGGATGCTGAGCAAAAGAAGTCCTAGTAGGTTGAAGTCAATTGGATACTAGGCAAGAGAAAGTCCTTGCAGGTTATAAGGCCAGATGCAAGGTAAAGAAAGTCCAAGAAGGTAGAGGACTAAATTCTTGGTGAGAAGTGGAAGCCCGAACCGATCGTTGGATCAGATGCAAGGGTGGTAGAGAAGTTTAGGCAAAATTTGTCATTATAATGATCAAATTCAGAGATCAGTCGATTGATATAGAAGTATCAATTGATTGATACTCAAGAGAGCTCCTATTTGGGTTGGAATCTCAGATCAATTTGACTGGTTGGGAAAATCAGTCAATTGATAATGATCTAGAAGCAAATCGATTCAACTAGTTGGGAAAATCAATTGAATTGATTTGATCCAGAAGCAAACAGAAGCAAATCAATTCAACTGATTAGGAAAATCAGTCGAATGGATTTGATCCAGAAGCAAATCAATTCCACTGATTGGGAAAATCTGTCGAATTCATTTGATCCAAAAGCAAACAGAAGTAAATCAATTCAAGTGATTTCCTCGACTGATATAGTCAAACAGATCAAAAAAGAGCCATTCTATAGGTTTCAATGGTCGAATTCATCAGATCAATCGACTGATAGACAGAAATCAACACGAACATCAATATTTAAAAGGTGATTTCGAAGAGGTTTGAAGGAGCTAGTTCTTGAGAGGTTAGAGGCGAAGTGCTATTGCATTTCCAACCATCAAGAGACATTCCAAAGCAACAAAGAAGCAAGCAAAGCAAAACGTTCATTGTAAAGTTATTTTACTCTTTATTTGCATTTGTATTTTGTATTTTCTTATTGTGCTCTTGTAAGAACAAGGTGTAAAAGACTTCTTCGCTTCCAGAAAGTATTCAAAAAGGAGATGTTCATAATGGAAGGAGATTACTAGGAGTAGGCCCTAGATTAGTCGTCTAAGAGCGGATACCAAGTAAATCTTGGAGTTATGCATGTGGCGTCAGTATTAATTCAAATTTTCGCTACGCATTCAAAAGATGAGCACGAGATCAAGATGAAGCAATCGAAGGTATTCCCCCCCTTCTAGCTCGCTCGGGTCCTAACAATTTTATAGGATCATTTGACCTAAGGCGCATAGGATTAAAAGAATTATCATTTATAAATTAAAATAGTTTGATTCTTCTCTAGAGATGAGATAATGTGATTATGAATTTGTGTCTGAGTTATTGTTGAATTTTAAATTGTAACTTCTAGAATCATTATAATTATTCATAAATTTAAGTTTGTTGTTCATATGAATATAGTTTAGTTAATACCTCTCACTTCTAAAATTGATACCTCTTGAACATTTATAGGTAATTGAGGTAGTTAATGTTGGATTTAATCTTTCTATTCGGTGAGCTTACATGTCATTTTATAATACATGGATTTTATGTCATTACAAACAAACCCATTATGTAATCTAATTATTGCTAATTATGAGTTTGTGTTATTGGATGTGAGTTTATATGTGCAGAATCATTTAATCTGCATTTTGTTATCAATGATGGACTGATAATAGAATCGAGCCCGCTACTATATATAGGGTGTGATCCCCATAGGATAGAGTATGATGTCGTTATCGAAATCCCTATGGAAAATCTGTCTGCAATTCTTCTTTTCAGAATTTCGTGGATGACGCTGAGACGATGACAAATTCATTATATTCAGGTTAATCATCTTTATTTCATTTAATTAAATTGTTGCTATACAATTTTAATGTTAACTAGATCCTGTGCATGATTTTTTTTCGAATTCATATGGTTTGACAAAATTTGCTTTAGGATTCATGATTATGAAAACCTCTATCATTTACTCTCATTAGGTTGATCGAAGTATTGGCGACGATGGTTTTAGAATACAATAATATGACAAATTAAATGAGATATAGAAGAATATGATAAATTAAATGAGATATATAAGAATATGATAAATTACTAATATGTAAGTAGAGTAATTATGTTTTTGATAATATTTTTTTTAATGGATGATGACTAAACTAACTATGAAAGAATACGATGGTAATCTTTTATGAATTTATGTGATGACCACTTTGTGTGATAGAACCGCAGAAGGATGGAGGAGGTTACAATTGCTATGTTTCTTGTGGAACGCAAGGACTCAATCTCTACTCTACTAGGCGTGGCAAGAAAGACAAGGTGGAACAAGTAAGAAGGTGGGGGAGGGACAATGATCAAATGGAGGAGCAATGGGCATCATGATAGGTTCTCTTTCCTTCATAACTATTTTCTCTCTCTCTTTGTTCCTTCACTAATTATTAGTCATCAACAAAATTATACATTTAAAGTGTAAGCAATGAGTTATCAAGTTGTTATCAAGATGTCATTTGTCGGTTAATTATTTGGTGACATTTTGTAAAAAAAAATTCATATAATTAAATAATTTTGTTGAGGTAAGTATTTTTATCACAACATTTCATATAATTAACTAAAACACTTTCTCTATATGCACTTATATATATATAATCTATATATCTGGACCTTAGACTTAACTAGTCTTGAAGGCGAACGACTTTTCCCTCAATTCGTCCATCGGATAAATTTAAAAGTGTGAGCAGCACCTTGCCCAACAGTTAATGTCCTAGATTTTTCATCCCATTGGAGAAAATTATCCTATAATACACCGTAGTTGAGATTCAAATCGTGGGTGCTTGGATATCCTATTGAGCTCCTTGCTAAACCTATAAATCATATATTCAATTAAACTTTCAGTAATTTATTAAAGGGTGCAATAGTTGTGAAGGAGAGAACCTTTTTAGTTGAATCAAACATTGTTGGTGCAATCGACCTCTGGTAAAGGTTGATCAAGCTCGGTATGACTCGATGTTGATTTTTGATATTTGATTAATATGTTAGTTAGTTGACAAGAAAAAAGTTCAAGTGAGTCATAATTGACTAGACACTTGGCGATCGAAAGTTCAACAGGGAGTTAGCATGAGGAATGAAATCCTAGCAAGTCAAGGTTGACCGAATGCTAGGCAATAAGAAAGTTCTGATAGGTCAAGATTAATCGGATGCCAGGTAATGATGAAGTTCAACCAGGTCAAAGTTGACTGGATGCTAGACAATGAAAAGTATCAGTAGAACAAGGTTGACCGGATGCTGAGCAAAGGAAGTTTTGGTATGTTCAGGTCAATTGAATACTAGGCAAGATGAGAATTTAGCCTTGATAAGACTGAAACATGAATATTAATCGATTTATAGGGTATATCGATCGACCGATGGACTCTAAACCTAGAAATCAGGGTTCAAGGTATTTTTATAGTAGTTGTGTTACAGTAATTGTAAACGGTAATTTACTGCATTAACTTTGAATAGTTATTTGCTATAGTATAGTCAACTGATAGATTTGATGAGTCGACTGATGACACTGTAGGAACAAATAGAAGCTTCGAAAATTGATTGGAAAACTTGATTGATTGTAATAGTCGATTAATGAAGTGTATCAGTCGACTGATGTCATTCTTCGAGCGAATAGAATGTTTAGAACTCGACTGCGAGATTCAACTAATTAGGTAACAATTGAATGATGGTAATGGTAAGTCGACTAATGCTAAGATGGATGGAGCTGTTAGGACACGTATGAGCTAGAGGGGGGGGGGTGAATAGCTTTGTTCACTTCTTCGATCTTGATGTTGCAGTTGAAAACTCGAAGCAACTCTACAATGCTAACACTTGGATTTTACTTAGTATCCACCTCTTTGAGGTAATTAATCCAAGGGTCCACTCTCCTTACTCATAACTCTACTATGAATGACTCCTTCTTGAAAACTTTATGGATGTGAAGAAGCCTCATACAAACTTGAGCACGAGAATACAACAAGAATAGAAAAAGCAAATACAAAGGAAATCAATAACGACTTTACAATAATGAAATCTTGCTTAGCTTGCTATCTTGTTGCTTGTAAATGTCTCTTGATCAATTGAAAATGCAGCAACACTTCGCTTGAAACTTCTCAAGAATCGACGTGTTCAAATGCTTTGCGAAACCCCCTTTTCTGGGGTTTCTCTCGGCTAGAAAATACCTCCCAATCGATTAGTCTTATCCCCAATCGATTACCAAGTCAGATCGACTATTTAAAACCTACAAAATGGCTCTTTTTTGCATGATCAATCGATTGATAAGTCATACTAATCGACCAGTTAGCCTCTAATCGATTGCCCCAATCAATTCCGAGGCTTTCTGTTCTCTCGCAAAATGTCTCCAATCGATCACTCTAATTGATTCGGAGACCTTCTGTTCACTCGAGAAACCCAGTTCAATTGATTGTCCCAATTGATTGCTTAGTCTCCAATTGATTGACCCAATCGATTCATAGGTCTTTTGTTCACTCGAGAACTCTGGTCAATCGATTGACCCAATCAATTGGCTCAGACTGAATCGATTGCCCCAATCGATTCACAAACCTTCTGTTCACTCTAGATTTAGGCTGAATCGATTTCCTCAATCGATTCCCCAACTTTTGTTCCCTCACAATTTTAACAATCGATTGCATCAATCGAGTTTAGGATTTACCAATCGATTGACACTTCTTGTCAATCGATTGGTAATCCTAAATTTAGCCTTTTCAAACCTAAATTCATATATTGCCTACTATCTGGTTGATCTCAACCTACCAGGACTTTCTCTGCTCAACATTTAGTCATCCGTGACCTATTGAGACTTCTCGTTGCCCAATATATGGTCAATCTTGACCTATTGGGACTTTCTCACTCATGCCAAGTGTATAGTCCTCCTTGACTCGTTTGGACTTCCTCTTACGTAACCTCAGTTAGAATTTTTCTCAGCCTAACCTCAGTTAAGACTTTCCTTTGCCTAACCTCAGTTAGGATCTCCCTTTGCCTAATCTTAGTTTGGACTTTCCCTTACTTAACCTCAGTTAGGACTTTCGATCACCAAGTGTCTGGTCCTCCTTGACCCACTTGGAGTTTGCCTTTGCCAACCTTCCCATTGAACTTTTTCATGCCTAACCTCAGTTAGGAATTTTTCTTGCCTAACCTCAGTTAGGATTTTCCCTTGCCTAACCTCCAGTTAGGACTTTCCCAAATCATGTATCTGGTCCTCCCTTGACCTACTTGATTTCTCTCTTATATATTTTCAAATATCGAAACTCAAGCTCAAGCCAACTCGAGCTTAGTCAATTTAGTTAACCTTGACCCGAGGATGATTGCACCAACAATCTCTCCCTTTTTGATATTTGACAATATGTTTAACTTAGGCTAACTCATAAGCCCAACTTTCTTCTTCTCATGCAAAAGCATGAATGAGGGTTT
>JBBUKS010000085.1:421938-483500 GCA_038050645.1 Hedychium gardnerianum | reverse complement strand
GTCAACCCTGCACACTTAGCTCAATGTGTTAAAAACAACAGTCTAACTTTAACCTATTGTCATACATCAAAACTTAGAGTTAGACTTTAGTGCAAACTGCACCAACAGGGGGCGCCTCCAATGTTTGAGCGCTTGAGGCGTCTCCATTCGATGGGGGCACCTCCGACGCCTGGCGGGTGAAGCGCCTTTAGCTACTCCGGGGCACCTCCATTCCTTCCGATTATGTGGTGATCTTTGGTCATCCGAAGTTGAGTTCACTCGAATCCAACTTCGACCTTATCCTCGAGCAGACTTCCTCCCCGACTTCTCATCCCTCGTACCGCGTCCTTCACGTCTCGCGTCCTTCTCGCTCCACCAGTATACTCTTCCGCAACTTCTTGTCCCTCGGATGCACTGAGCTCATCGACTCACTTCCTGTGTCATCCTTCTCGTCCGCTGCGTCTTCCGCTCGACTTTTTATGTTCCTAAGTTCCTGCACACTTGGACACAAGGATCAAACTACACAGGACATAACTTAACTCGGTTGATCACATCAAAACTATCTCGGGGTACTTATAGTTTCGACATATGAACTTAGAATCATTCCATTCGACATATGAACTTAGAATCATTCCATTCGTGTCAGGTTTAGTGTGGTCAGGTAGAAGAACATCTTCTGCTACCATCACTTGAAGTTCAACCCAGTGAACTTCTTTGGCTTTTTCTCATGATTGATTGGAATATTTTCAATCGGGGAGGAAGAGACCGACATATGTTGAGTCTGTTGCATCTCAACATCTTCTGCAGCCATCTAAATAGAACAAGTCTGTTTTAAGATTGTTGGATCTATATCCATAATCTGCCGAAGGGATAGTATTTACTTTAATTATCTGTCAAGATGACTTGAGCTAATAATCTCAAGCTGTCGGTTTGGCTGAGTAGGTCGATCGTCAACTTCGTCTGAAGCTGCTCAAGTCTGAGTGGCAGAGGAAATTTGTCGAGTCACTGATTCGCCAAGTTGTCCAATCGATGTGTGCTCCGAGCGCTGAGTCGATGAAGTGAATGCCGAAGGCTCGGGATGGATGCTGAACAATCCCGAAGCTTAAGTCCTGCAAGTCATCACATATAAACACATGGTTTGCATGACCTTTGCATGGTAAGGCATGTGACATGTGTCTGCAAGTCATCACATATAAACACATGGTTTGAGCATGCAAACTAGGTTCAAAGAAGGTTTGAGCATGCAAACTAGGTGACACCTTGAGAATGCATGGCCGGCTTGGATAGAGAATTATAACAAATATTAATTGATTCACGTGGACATATTATATTATGTCTCCGACCGTGATCTATTATGTGCAGTAGAATTTATACAAAAACTCTTGGATTGGTATGGATTTTAAATTCGTATTTTTTGTATTATTGATCAGTTATTGTCCCTTTCATTATTGCCACAATTGGTGTCCTCGTGATAATGATACAATAGTTAATTTCTTTAATAAATAATTAAAAGATTTAAGATTCGAATCTCAACTACGACATATTATAAGGAATTTTTCCTCCAATGAAGCGCGTGCCTAAGAATACTGGCAATTTGGATGAGCCTCTATTAGCGCTTCCCGATTTATCCTGATGACTGATGAAAAACTTTCATGGAACCGAGTCGATCATCTCAAATTCAACGTTACTCGATCTGATTAATTATTTTTTTTAATAATTCATAAATCATATTTTCATTCATATCTTTTTCAATATATTTTATTATTAGTTGAAAAATGTAGTAGAACCGATCAAACTTTTAGACTCGATGAAGTATAACATGACTCAATTTTTAACAGGTCACGCGGGACACGACTCGACTGACCAGGAAGTAGCCATTTGCCACCTCTTTGTAACACACTACTTATTTGTCTGAGGCAGAGCCATCCTCCACCACTAAGAGCTCATATCATGGTCGTCCATTCTGAATCCAATGGCCACATGCATCGAATCGACGGATCTCGATTCCACCCGTTGCTTCTTCTACGACGACGAGTCGGTGGCTCGCGAATTCGCCGCCCGCCGCTGCCTCCGCCTCCGCCTCCGGTTCTGGAGCGTCACGGCGGAAGAGGAGTACCGGAAGCTTCCGAACCAATCTGAGTGCCTCAAGAAGGAACCGACGATGAGGCGGCAGCGGTTGAGGTGGCACCTCTGCTTGCTGGGCTCGGTGCGGGTGCCGGCGACGACGGATACGAGTGAGATCTGGTGCCGGAAGAGCGCGGCAGAGCCAGTAAGCCGCGTGGGGAGAAGGACGTGGAGGGTTTTGCCGTGTCTGAGCTGCACGGGGCGGAAGAGCGCTGCAGCCGCCGCTGTCGTCGAGTCACCGCCGGCAGTGACTATGCCATGCACGTGCCAGGCGCATGACATAATTTATGAAAACACATCAACCAACAACATATACAAAGGTTTTACGATAGATTTTTTTTTTTCGCCCCGGGATAATAGTGCGATGGTTAAATACTCCAATAAATAATCAAGGGGTCTAAGATTCGAATCTCAACTACGGTGCATTTTAGGGAATTTTCTCTCCAATGAAAAGCGGACCTTATAATACTGGTCATTTGGATGTGCTTCCATTAGCGCTTCCCGATTTATCCTGATGGTCGATGGAAAATTTTTGTGGGGCTGGACCGATCACCCCAACCGATTAATCATTTTTTTTAAAACTAATTTTTATATCGTTATCATACTAAATCTTTCATTGAGTGTATCAACAAATTATAATATCTCCTTTATATACCTAATGCAATTATATCTCTATGTTTAATAAACAAGTTTACTAATACTTTCTTACTTCTTTAATGACGCTTCAATCATTCTCCTATTGGGTCAATTAGAAGTGATTTCTTCTAACTTGATAATTCATAGGCCTCTTGATTGATCGATTAATACCTCTCATTAAAATATAAAAAAAGAATGATGAATGAGATGACTCTCTTGCGAAACATATGGAATTAAAATCGCTTTTAGTGAGAATTACTAATAATTAAAGACCATTGTGGTCTACTTTGGCACATTGGGAGCAATCTTCTATCCTTGCAATGCGCTTTCAAAGACTATTTTTTTCCTTCATTTTGACAAAATTTATATATTCCATGTGATTGAATTCATTATTTCCTTCCATTCACATTAGTCTTCGAATAATAATAATAATAATAAAAAGATCAAATGATCATTGACCATTAACCATGTCTAATGAATATTAGAGACACCTAACTTGCCCCCGAGATAATAGTACAATGGTTAGATCTTTCAATGATTAATCAAGAGATCTAAGATTCGAATCTTAGCTACGGCGCATTATAGTAAATTTTTCCTTCAATAAGAAGCGAACCTTAGAATACTGGTCATTTGGATGAGCCTCCATTAGCGCTTCCCTATTTATTCTGGTGGCCGGTGGGAAACTTCCGTGGGACCGGACCGATCATCCCAGATCCAATGTTACCCGACCTGATTAATATTTTTTTTTTAGAGACACCTAACTTATGACACAATGGTTGCATGAGTTTCAAATATCATGTTTAGTTCAAACAATGAGAGTCAAGTCAGGATAATTTTTATATTTATTTTATATTAAAAAAATGATTCATCCATGAATTTTAAATTTATTTTTATATCATTTTTTAATGAATTTCAATGCGTCTCTAACTATCCACCGTGGGCACAACTCACAGCCGCGAGTCGCTCTAGTAGTTTGACCGCGAGTGTGCAGCCATGGCTTAGCCACGAATCGCGCCGGGCACTCGACCAGCACTTGAATACCGAGCCCATCTTTTCCTTGGCTGAGATTGGTCCACTGCGTCCACGTCAATGGTAGATTAGTAGGTGAGATCGTGACTCCCGCTTTGCACTCCCCTTCATCGCCATCCCACCGCTCATCTGCCGTTGATTCGTTAGATCAACGGCCGGATCATCAGACACTGCTGCGTAGGCAGAATTCTGCCACCGCTACATCTCACCCACCGTACCCGAACCGGGTTCAGGTTAGGTATCCCGGGCCCACTCGAGTCGGGTTGCCTTTTTTGGATTTTATCCTTTTAAGCAGCCTCCAGTGCGCTCCAACGACTGCGATCGTAATCAGGTGGGTGAAATGCTGACATGGCGTGATCTAGGCCGCTAGTTGTTGTCTGTAGTCAGCAATTGCGACAGTCAGCCCCACACCCACTTGTTCCACCAACCAAAGATCAATATGTGTATTCCTAATTTGTGTACAGAGGTTTGCGATAATTCCGTTTGTGTCCTGACCAACTCCTTAAACGCACCACCGGTATATTTACCTTCCCCTCCGTCGCCGGATTTCTCAGGGAAGAGAGCGAAGTCGACATGGGATCGTACATGGTGCCAGAGGAGACTATTTTCCGGTCGAAGTTACCGGACATCGCCATCGACAACCGGCGGCCGCTGCACGCTTACTGCTTCGAGAGGCTGGCGGACTTTGGCGACCGCCCCTGCCTTATCGACGGCGCGAGCGGCGCCGTCATGAGCTACGCCGAGGTGGACCTCGCGTCCAGGCGCGTCGCCGCGGGTCTTCGCCGGCTCGGCGTCGTCCGGAGGGAGGTGATCATGATTCTGTTGCGGAACTCGCCAGAGTTCGTCCTCGCCTTCCTCGGTGCCTCCCACCACGGCGCAGCGGCGACAACCGCGAACCCGTTCTACACCCCCGCGGAGATTCATAAGCAGGCGGCGGACGCCGGCGCGAGGGTGATCGTCACGGAATCTTGCTACGTGGACAAAGTGCGGGAATTCGCGCGTGAGCGGGGAGTGGTGGTCGTCTGTGTGGACGATCCTCTGCCGGAGGGCTGCAGGAGCTTCTCGGAGTTGATGAAGGAAGAGGAGGAAACAGAGGAGCAGGAGGAGATCGACGCGGACGAAGTAGTGGCGCTGCCGTACTCGTCGGGGACGACGGGGCTGCCCAAGGGGGTGATGCTGACTCACCAGAGCCTGATCACGAGCGTGGCGCAGCAGGTCGACGGCGACAACCCGAACCTCTACTTCCGGAAGGAAGACGTGCTGCTCTGCGTCCTGCCTCTCTTCCACATTTACTCCCTCAACTCGGTGCTGCTCTGCGGCCTCCGCGTCGGCGCCGCCATCCTCCTCATGAGCAGGTTCGAGATCTCCGCCATGTTGGAGCTGGTGCAGCGCTACCGCGTCACCGTCGCGCCCTTCGTCCCGCCCATCGTGCTCGAGTTCGTCAAGAGCTCCCTCGTCGACAGCTACGACTTGTCCTCCATCCGCATCGTCATGTCGGGGGCCGCTCCCATGGGGAAGGAGCTCGAGGACAAGTTCATGGCCAAGCTCCCCAATGCCACGTTGGGACAGGTTCACACATCACTACTCGAATGCATGCAGAATCCATGCCCCGTTCGTTCTTTCGATGAACAATGCGGAATTAACAGGGGTACGGGATGACGGAAGCAGGGCCGGTGCTGGCGATGTGTCTGGCGTTCGCCAGGGAGCCGTTTCCGGTGAAGTCCGGCGCCTGCGGCACGGTGGTGAGGAACGCTGAGCTCAAGATCGTGGACCCCGACACCGGCCTCGCGCTCCGCCGCAACCAGCGCGGAGAGATCTGCATCAGGGGAGAACAAATCATGAAAGGTAATTCGAGATCAAAATTCGATTCGAAATCTCAATTCACATCTTCTTCTTCTCATCGCCATGATCGTTGCAGGGTATCTGAACGATCCGGAAGCCACGAAGAACACGATCGACGAGGAAGGCTGGCTGCACACCGGCGACATCGGCCTGGTCGATGACGACGACGAAATCTTCATCGTCGACAGGCTGAAGGAGATCATCAAGTACAAGGGCTTCCAGGTTGCGCCGGCGGAGCTCGAGGCGCTGCTCATCGCCCACCACGACATCGCCGACGCTGCCGTAGTCCCGTAAGCAACTACAGATTCCCAATTCCTTCTCCATTTTAACCTGAACGAACGCCCCGCAGGATGAAAGACGAAGCCGCCGGAGAAATCCCTGTGGCCTTCGTCGTCCGATCAAACGGCTCACAGATCACCGACGACGAGGTCAAGCAGTACGTCTCCAAGCAGGTAATTAAATCACAATACATTTAATTAGTTATAAATTGAAGGGGGTAATTGCGAATTTGTATGGCTTAGGTGATCTTCTACAAGAGGATCGGGAAGGTGTTCTTCGTGGAGGCCATTCCGAAGGCGCCATCTGGCAAAATCCTGAGAAAGGACCTGAGATCGAGGCTTGCAAGTCCATTTCCATAAAATGATTTACAAGTGTCTTTGGAGCAAAATTGCGTTTGAATTATGATTATAAGTTTGCATAAAGGAATGGTGTTTCATCATTTGAGATGTAACTCCTTGTATAAGATCCCTCTCATGGACTTGAATTCTTGGAGGGATCTTAGAAAAGAAAAGAGAAGGTAAAGACATGGTAGAATCTAAGTTCCATAATCGGTTTGTTAGGGTTGTCGACCACATTGTACTTTAATATATATACTTGTTATACTCCTCTTGTGAGGTTGTAAGGATCCGATCATGCGCACTCAAACATGGTTAGGAGCTTAATATTACATGTTTATTTATCTATTTTGACAGCTTTTCTATTTATTTATAATTTTGATAAAAAAAATTATTAATCATTATTACTCATGAATAATTCATCACTTTTATTCATGTCATTTAGCTTAATAAGTACTTTAAGCTTCTTATGCTATTGATCCAAAAAATTCATATGTAAAAAAGAAGAAGAAAAAAATGCTTTTAGAAGTTTTATTACTCCGCTGCTGCTTGGAGTTTACAGTAAAGAATAGAGAAGTAAATGGACTAGTAGCGAACGCTCCCTTCGAATTGTTGTAATACGAGGGGGATTTGTGAAAAAAATGGAAAAGCGTCTTATTCTTACGGACCGAGTCTCAGAGACGAGAGATCGGCCGGCAGTGGCGCCGCCTGGGTGAGGAAGGGGTGGCGGAGGAGATGCTCGGCCGTGAGCCTCCGACCAGGCTCCCTCTGCAGACATGAACTGATGAAGTTACGGAACTCCGGAGAGGCGGTGGACGGTGCCTCGGGTAGCTGCGCGTAGCAGATCGCCATCATGAGGCTGACCCAATCGCCCAGCTCTCCAAAGGGAAATCGACCGAGGTAGAACTCGAGGATGCTCACTCCGAAGCTCCAGATGTCTCCGGCGCGGCCGTCGTAGGAGCCCTCGTTGAGGTCGGTGTTGATCCGCTCGGGGCTTAGGTAGGCGTTCGTTCCCACAGCGGATTTGCAGGGATCCATCGACTGGGCTAGGATCCGCCCCACTCCGAAGTCGGCGATCTTGACCTCGCCGCGGGCGTTGACGAGGAGGTTCGACGGCTTGATGTCGCGGTGCACGATTCGGCAGCGGTGGAGGTACGCGAGACCCGAGAGTACCTGCCGCGCGACGTCGGCCAGCTGGGCCTCGGAGGAGAAGCGGCGGCCCTCGAGGGATCCGCCGTCCATATACTCGAGAAGAATCTGGATCTCACCGCCGCGGTCATAGAAGCCGTGGCAGCGCACCACGGAGGGGTTGTCGGCGGCGCGGAGGATCTGGATCTCGCGGCGCATCTGGCGGCGGACCTCTTCGTCGTGGTGGCCGTGGATGACCTTGAGGGCGTAGAGACGGCCGGTGGTGCGGTGGCGGGTGAGCCAGACGGAACCGCCTGTGCCGCTGCCGACGCGGCGGATGCGCTCTAGGTCTGTCAGGGCAGGGACGGGGGAGGATACGGAGGGCGGGGGAAGGGGGAGGGGGACGGCGAGAGAGGAGGGCTCGCGCTGTGGGAGGGGGAGAGGGAAGGGGAGGGTGAGGTCCTGCCGGCGACGATGGCGCATCGGCGGGCCGCCTTGACTCGGCTGTGTGGGGCGGGCCGATCCCGAACCGGGCCGCATGGTTACTTGAGCCGAGATTTGTGGGAGGATAGCAAGGGCTCGCCATTATATAGGGATCACCAGTCACCACATTATAGAAAGGGTCTGATTGCTAATTTCAAACTTTGACGAGGGGCTTAATGAATATATGCATATTGTTCTTAGAAACCAATTAACAAGTCAAAAAAAAAAAGGGAAATAATAAGGCAAAATTCTCAAAGGCCTCTCTATTTGTTTTACAACTTTTTTTATTATCCTTCTCCCTCTACATGGATTTTAAACAAGACTGACTTAAGTTCTACATAATGGTAAAAGATAAAACGCTTATCCCTAGTGCCCCCGTCAGTCCGTTCCAAGACCAACACAGAGGAGGTAAATCACGAGGACTAATCTAACTAGTCCGAACAGTGACTAGTACATACGACTTAAGTTCTACATCAACTTTGTTTAAGATGCTCAATTGTAAGTATAATCATCTATGTAAATTTTTTATTTAGCTCACTAAAATTCATCTCTTTCACATTCAAAATTCAATCCGCCTCTAATTCCTAAATTCATTCCTACAAACTCAAACTCATGCTTCAATCACTCATTAGATTCACGCAAACTTGATAAAGATACATCACAAGCTAAGTAAAATTGTCAAGGAAACCCTCACTAAATACAAGCAAGCAACAATTGCCTACGAAAATGACACTTATAAAATTGTTTAGTCGTGTTGTCGTCGACGTCTTTGCATTAATTATGATGCTACTATTATCATAGAGAGTAATACGATGTTAACATTGAAAGGCCTCGAGATGGATCTTGATAAGAGTTGACACTCGATCATTAATGGAGAGATTAGGTAGGGGAGATAGTTGTTAAACAACTATTAATTTTATTATATTCTTCATATTTCTATTATTATATATCGCTTGAAGATTTTTTTTAATAATAATATTATTATTTTACAAATTTAAATTCTCTTTATATTTTTTAATATTTTATGTAAAATATCTATTTATTTTTTTATATTTGAAGTTGACTATTAAATTGTCAGTTTGGCTTAAAGTGTGGGTTTAGAAGACTACATCAAACTCTTTGCCATGTTTTACCCGGTCAAATAGGGCACTTGCTCACCAAGTCAACCGAACAAACAAAACTTCGTCAACCATACGACGCAGTTAGGTCAACGCGCGTTGACCAATGTAAATTTTACTGCTGGACAAAATATGTGTTGGATCAAACAGAATTTTGAGGAGATTCGGTTTTTTTTCTTCTAAATTTAGTAGCACAATCCATATAAAATTGAGAGAGTGGGCAGCATAAAGTCAAAGAGAAGTGAAATGAACCCTAAAGTTGGAATTACATGAGCCCAAAGCTCCAAAGTCAACCCTCCTAAACGCCAACAGGTGACATGCCATGCATGGTTGACTTGACTCAGCCCATGTGTCTCGAATAGCTGACTGTTTCCAAGCTAGCTAGTCCGGTGGCCATGACCTCTGTTGTTGCATTTGAGTTGACCATGCATATGTGATGACAGAATCTAGTGGAAGAATCTTGACTTTTTAGGAAAATGTTGTGTCGTGATGAAACATCCAGTCAACCATTTGAAGGGAGCAGTCTTCCTCATCTTGGATGTATCCAATAAGATTGAGCTACACGAAGAGTTATGGTTAAATTTTGCGAGGATTCAACTCTATGACTCATCATAATGATCAAGTAGAAAGATTTTCTGTCCAAGGTTAATACATAGTTAGAGGACGTCGATCTTATTTTGATAAAACACTTCTGATGTTTAAATGAGACTTTGAAAACAAAAAATAACAAAGTAAAAAAGAGGATTGAATGAGAGTGAGCATACCTTGCCTTTTTATTATTACTATTCTTGTATAATTCTTACCACGTAACGATAATGTTTACGCCATTTAAATTCCCCTTCTACAACGATCGCCAGACTCTCGAGCACTGTCTAATTCTGATTATGATTTCTAAGCACTCTTTGACTTCGATTCTCGAGTACTAACTTACAAAGCTTAGAAATTGAGCTCAATCTCCTTCTACAAAAATTTACCCGTGTTCTACCGAACTGAACTAAGAGCGCTTTCTTATGCTTATGACAGGGGATACAACTGACCTGTAAAAAAATCTATCCCAATGCATCTTGCATACATATAATGTAAAAAATGAAAAATTATGTACAATTTGAATCGTTCTCAATTAATTCTCGTTACTGTCCATAGAAAAAGTAATAGATAGGGATGACAGGATTTGAACCCGTGACATTTTGTACCCAAAACAAACACGCTACCAAACTGCACTACATCCCTTTTTTTTCAAATTAATGGACAGTCTTATTCTACAAAATACCTGTCTTATTTTTCATATCTTCATTTTTTTCCTCAATCTATATACAATTTTCTTATCATTTCTTCTCTTCCTTTTGGTTTCATAGTCCAAGATTATTACAAAATATCAATAATCATAAATTATAACAATAAACGAGAGTGTGGAAAAGCAAAATGATAAAACATAGCTTATGACAAGCTCAAGGTTGCTTTTCCCCCCTCACTCTTATATGAAAACACCCATTTCACCCTTTAAAATTACTATTTAAGTTGTTCACATACTAACAAAGAGGAGAGTTTGGTAGTAAAATGTAAATATTAGGTGGTATTTGAAAATTAACGCAACTAGATGAACAAAATCTTTATTTAAACGAGTGAGAACGAAAAGGGAAAATCTTCGCCGCTCATCTCATGCTTATTCTGAATCCTGACCGTTCGTTTCACCTCTCTGTCCTTTTTCTGTGGCGGACGCAAGGCCATCATGCCGTTTGATCAGCGCCATGCTCTTATCCGCGCGGCAGCCGCTGAGCGCCGCTCCACATGACCTCGTCTTCTCCGGCTTCTATTCGGCACCGCCTCGACGGACTTCACTCGCCTTGTCGAGGCCCAGTGTAGTTCTCTGTAGGGCTTCTTACTCGGCGGCAGTGAACGCCGAACTCGGACGAGGAAGTTCCGCTTGGGATGATCTCCGCCTGAGTTCCGACGGAGGGAACAGGTAATACTTCTTACAGTTCATTTCAGTGTCAATTCCCTGTCTTGATCTGGTACGGCGGCCTTTAGAGGAACCTTTCTTCGTTGATCTGTCTGATTAGGTGATAAAGTTACGAACTTGGGACAGGAATTTGGGGAACTCGGGAGAAAAGTGATCGTCTTGGTTCCTTTTTGATGTTTCGCCTAATTAAGATTTCTCTTTTGCTTACTGTTTTATTTAGTTTTGACTTTGATAGAAGGGCATGGTAATAAGAACAGGCACTGTACCAAATGCTAGTAAGATTCACTCGAGGCTGCCCTTTTTTTGTATAAATATCTTTAACTTAGAACTCACAAACTATCTTCATTTATTCTATGTTCTTAAGAAATCAGGATATAAACGGAACTATGAACAGGCATGTACCTTAAATTTCTAAACATAGCATTCATCTAACAGTGTTGCTCTTCTTGTATACTGAAATGCAATATGGAGAGAATGAATGTAGAGGGAATATGGGAGAAACAAGTTGCTTTTGGACAAAATATTTTGTGATTTGAATGGCACACCAAGTTACCTGCAGTAGCAATTCACCTCTTTTGTGAACTTTGCCTTCTCACTTCAATCTCTTTCTTCACCCACATTTGTTCCCAAGCACAACCAGCATTAAATTTTCAAGTAAAATGAATATATAACTAGGTATTAGATATGTCAAGAGGTTAGGTTCTTTACTCACTCACAAGTGATGAGTTTGTTAAGATTCTTTCTTGAACCATTTGGAGTAAATGGTTCTCTATTTAATCAAAGTACATCCATCAATGCTATGTATTCATAGTTTGCATCAATTTCTCATGTGGAATTGGACTTGGATGTCAAATTCACCAAATGTTTGATGGCCTTATCAAAGTCAAACTCAAGTGAGCTACGATGATAGTGTAAAATGTTGATGATAATTTTTTTTAAAAGTAGTTACCATGGATAGAAGAGGTGCCATGTACAAATACACTATTGTGTAGTATGACACTGCACCATAGACGATCATAGACCACCATGTGCAATTGGATATCCTCATCAACCCTATTGTTTGTTTTACTCTTAAACTATTATTTGTGATGACCCAGCCCATGCGAGAACTAGCTCATTTAGTTAATAATAGGTTTGAACCAGATGGCTCAAACTTCTTCCCAAGTTTATCATGTACACCAACCAAGGCCTATATACGTTTGCGATTAACCTAAATCCTCAATGTAGAGCTAAAGATGTCTGACATAAATATTTACCAATAAGATTTTCTCTATTGGATTCATTGACAGAATTGTTTAACCTTAAATCAGTTTTTTTCCCTTCTTGTTTAATTTCTATTCTCTTATTGATAACCAATCTAGAAAATTCTTGTTAAAACATTAGGATCACTTGTCTCTTTGGCCATGTTGGCAAAAAGACATTTATCAATTGTTAACTCCTGTGTCACTTTTCTCTGCTGGTGACACCTTCTAGCCAATAACAAAAATGGCCTCTTTGATAGATCTTCATGCCTTTCCTTTATTTGACTGATTAGAACTCCTTTCAGGTGCATCAAACAGTCTGATTTGTCTAATTTTGACCCCTTGGGCCTTTACAAGGAGAGAACTTTGGGCCTTGGTTCTTTTTGGGAAAGTGTTTTTGATTTCTTTTCCCAAACTTTTGAAAGCACATCAAGCCCAAAGAAGGATAGATCTTCCTTAAAACGAGGTGCAGCAGGTTAGTTCACTATTGTATTGATTATTGGTTTTTCTTAAAGAGTAAGTGATATGCTCCATCCATAATGTAAGTCAAGGGAAATTGTTAATGTATGTGACTGGATTCTAAAGAGAAGCACTTCGTGCTATGTTCTCTAACTGTAGAATGCTGTGAAGTAATCTCTCTTTTAATGTTTAGCATATAGTACTTTAAGTCTACTTTCAAATGAGCACAGATAGCTTAGACAAGATATATTAAAGTTATGGAATAACACTATCATGTTCTTAGCTGATAATTAGTTAATTTCAAATATTAAAAGTGCGCCAATCTTTCAAAAAAGCAGTATATAACTTATGTGATTGGTTCAAATTTTGAATCCAAAATTTGGAAGAACATGGTTAACAAACAGTTAAAAGTGCATAACCACAAATATTTCATTGCTTAAGATATGTTTAATGAGAAATGCCAAGATACAGATTAAATCTGAAATCTGACTTTATATACAGCTGCAATTGAGGACAGTTCCATTGACATTGGTGACTTCTTTAAGGGCCCTCTGCCCGGGAAATTCTTAAAGCTGTTAGGGTATTTAGCTTTATCTCGTCTTGGAGTGTATGTGCCACTAGGTGGAGTGAATCGCGAAGCTTTTGCTGGTAACCTGGATCAAAACAGTCTATTAAGCACTTTGGATTCTTTCTCTGGTGGTGGAATTGGTAGATTGGGCATCTGCTCTTTGGGTATTGTTCCATTTATCAATGCACAAATTGTTTTCCAGCTTCTTACCCAGATCTATCCAAAGCTACAAGACCTCCAGAAAAGAGAGGGTGAAGCTGGAAGGAAGAAGGTTCTTCAGTATACACGCTATGCTTCTGTAGGTTTTGCAGTGGTTCAGGTGAGAGAAATCCTATTCATTGAAGCCATTGGATTTAGTATACCTGATCTAGTAATTAGTGTTTTACTACATGAAGTCTTTCTCATAGTGTTTATCCTGTTCAATGCTATAATTACTGCCATTAGGTTGAAGTAGAGAAATGTATCACTCTCGCACAACTGTGTAATGATAGGCTGAGTTGTTGACACTGGAGACATTCTTGTCATTTTGATAATTGATAGGGTGCCTATTTTACTACACTTCCTCAATTTGATGACAACCAAACCTCATTGTTGTTAACCATTAGTTTTCTGCATTTTTAGTAGATAACAAGGTTACTACCATTTTTACTTGCTGGAAAACACTCTAACTGTGTGCTTTATTAATGTAGATTATTTGATTAGATAAAACAATCCGGTCTATCTACTAGAGTTTCATTTTGCAATTTTGTTTAATTTTAAGAGTTTAGGGTTATGAATAACTTATATCTGACTAGAAGAATGCTACTCTTGTTATATGAATATCCAAAATTTCAAGGTCAGCTTTGGAGCAATGTTGAACTGCTCCATTGCCACCAGGGAGATAAAGGTTCATAATATGAGAATAGAATGTTGTTCAGAGGTACCACTATATTGATAGGTCACTCCCAAATCCGTAATTGACAGTTCTTGTGCATCCAGATTGTTTTCTTACATGAATATCTAAAGTTTTACTAATACTTTACATGAATGACATAGTGAAGTGAAGCATTGCTGTTCTTATTGCTAGGCTATTGGGCAAGTACTTTTCCTCCGTCCATATGTCAACGACTTCAGTACAGAATGGGCAGTATCATCAATTGTGTTGTTGACCCTTGGATCGGTATTCACAACTTACATAGGGGAAAGAATATCCGACCTAAAACTCGGAAATGGAACTTCCCTTTTGATATTTACTAGCATTATATCCTACTTGCCCGCATCATTTGGCAGAACAGTTGCACAAGCTTTTCAGGATGGGAATTACCTTGGACTAGCAGCAATTATCTTTTCATTTTTTCTATTGGTTCTTGGTATCGTATACGTTCAGGTAATTACATATTAGTTAAACCGTCTTATTGTATACATCATTTACTTAGTAATGTGTGCTTATAAATGGTTTCCAGGAAGCAGAAAGAAAGATACCACTCAACTATGCTTCGAGATACACAACTGGGGGCCTTCAAAAATCTGCATATCTTCCATTCAAGGTCTTCTATAGTTTCTGTTCATCTGTTCATTCTGCTCTTACGGTCATTGGTCGATTATCTATGAATTCTTGAACATATTTATCATGTTGAAAAGTTTAATTAGAATACCATCTTCTAGCTCCAATTTGATTGCTCTAGTCGGTCAATTTGTAAGTTATTTGTCCACGCTATTTACTTCTAATAATTTCCAAAACAGGTAAATAGCTCTGGGGTGATGCCGATAATATTTTCAACTTCTTCCTTGGCTTTGCCTGGCACTTTGGCGCGCTTCACTGGTGTAACTGCTCTTAAGAAGGCAGCCCTTGCTTTGAACCCTGGAGGTCAGCATACCATTGTACACGATACTTTGGCACACTTACATCAACTGAATGTATAATGTACTATGATCACAGTAAAGTGAGACAAGTAATGAGTACCTTAGACATGTTAAAGGATTCATTTTATCGAAGTCGTATGAAAAAGATCAAGTTTCTAAATATAATTTTTTTTTTCAGGTTCCTTGTATCTTCCCACCAACATACTGCTTATCGCCTTTTTCAACTACTACTATACTTTTCTACAATTGGATCCTGATGATGTCAGTGAGCAGTTGAAACGCCAAGGAGCTTCGGTACCACTGGTTCGACCCGGGAAAAGCACAGCTGCTTTTCTCAAAACTGTAAGATGGTTCCTTTTTGTTTGTATTCATCTCCGGTAGTTTACTGATGCAATCTACTTGTAACATTGCTACCTCAACAAATAGGCTAATTCATTTTGATAGTTGTACGGGTACTTTAGCTTCATCAGATGCTCATATTAACTTGACTTTCATTTGTTCTACAGGTTCTTAGCCGGATATCAGTTCTGGGTTCAGCTTTTCTGGCAGTGCTAGCCGCTGGCCCCTCTGTGATCGAACAAACTACGCACTTGACTGCTTTCCGTGGATTTGCTGGTACATCCGTTCTCATCCTCGTCGGATGTGCGACCGATACAGCAAGAAAAGTTCAGGCAGAAATAATTTCCCAAAAGTACAAAAACATTGAGTTCTATGATATCAACCAATAGGCCTATGAATGGCCTTCAACAAGGTGAATTTTCTTTTCAAGAACACACCAGTACCTAAATCAATAATGTAGTAATTAGTCTTTTAAGTTAAATATTGTTATCAAATTTTGATTGTGTCTATGAATCCTCTTCATTGTAATCTCTTCTTTCTTACCGAGATGTTAATTGAAATATGATAATTCTTTATTATCTTATATTTTAATAATTATCTTATTATATCTAATAAATTAAATTTAAATTTTTTTCGTTAAGATTCTGAGTTTAATATGTATTCCGTGTCTTATTTACTAAAATAATATGTGAAATGTGATTATGTGTTTAGTGAATTTATTAATGTAAAAAGATAGAGATTTAGAACGGAAGCTTATTAATATATAAGAGATTAACAAAGAGGAAACAAAATGGAACTTCCCCCTTAATGAAAAACAATGAGTCGAAGCTTGTTACATCAAAAACAAAAAAAATCAAGAAGTTAACACAATTTTTGCTTTCTTGGCTGCCTGAAAGAGAGTTGAACAAGAAGCTTCCCACACCAAGCAAGTTGCAGATTTGGTGGGGGCATCGAATTGCTGAAAGTTAATTACAGTTTAATCTTCTCAACCAATCTAAAACACTCATGAAATGGAATCTAGGAGTTACATCTTATGTGAAAACTGAGAATGTGATGGAAATCCCAAGTATCGATTTCTTCGAACTTGATTTCTCAGTTGATGGCCATGGCAGGGCAACTGCTTCCTAATCTCAGGTTCCTGATTTATTAGCATTTCTTGCATCTAAAATTGCAGACAATCTTGTTTCTGTGCAGAAATTATTGCAGCTAATCTTCCTGAAAAACCAAGGCAATGCAAGGTTAAGTAATGCAAGAACAATGCCAAAAATTTAACAAACCCTAAAACCCTAGAGAACTTCTGAAAATTTAGGAAAAAAACAAGTGTAGCAGGAAGACAATATTATCAAATAATGACAGGTTTTATATGTATAATCATCTGAGTTGTCGAACAAACAATAATCCATAACCTTACACATTGCTGTAGTTGCTTATCAATGGACAACAACATAAAGAAACTTCAGCTGACTCGGCAAAGAAAGACTAGTTCTGTTTTGCTGGATTGGATGATTCCAAAGTCAGTGATTCTTATATCACAATTGGATAGCTGGTACTTTCCTTTTCAGTCAAAAGAAGCAAGAATGAACCGTGATACCCTGTAATAATCTGCGATTAAGGAGTCGAGATAGCCCAAGAGACCGGGACATATGGGCCGGGCTAACCTAGGTTCGGCTTAGGCTCGGAAGGAGGAGGACAGAAGGAGCTCGAGCTTGGGGTGTGCGAGTCAGTGCTCGGATATATGGTCGACACTCAAGCTCAGGAGCATCTAGTGCTCGACGCATGGGGCATGGATTCAAGCACTTGTGGTGCTCGATATCGGAGACTTGGGCTCGAGGAATCTAGGAATGAGAAGGGTGCAAATTCAACTTGAGAGGGAATTAGTTTAAGAGCGGCAGACAATGAAGGCAACCAATGATGAGGAGAGTTACCTGTTTCAGAAGGAGAATCATAATGCCATAATAAGGGTCATTACTGATAAAGGTTATAAAACGAAATGGATACCCTCTAATTTTGCGAAACTATTCTCGGAGAGCATTCGAATTTTACCATATCAAACTGCATATCAATCAACAATTGACATAGAGAAAAGAAAAATACAGTGAAAGATTAACCTGTTCATCATCCCTCCTTGTTTTGCTTGTGCATTCTCCTGGTGAAGAGCTTAGCAATCTGCAGCTGTGTGTTTGCTATGATCTCAGTCTTTTTGAGCTCCATCTCACTTCTTTTGATCTCTGCCTCTGCTCTCATCCTCTCAGAATCCCTGTACATCTCCATCCGCGTCTGCTCAATCTGCAGCATGGACTGAGCCAGCAACCTGATGCTCTCTGCTACCTCACTAACTGTGATTTTTCTCTTCTTAGACGAACTGCCGGGGTCACTGCCACCGGCATCATCGGCAGTGGCCCTGTTGTCCATCTTCTTGTTAGCATTGACGTCGATCGGCATCGTATTAGAGCCATCGTCGTGGTTGCTGTCGTGCAAGTCGCCGTCCGCTTCTGCCTTGGGCAGGGATTGGAGATCGATGTCATGGTTGGACTTGGGGTTGACTGAGCAGTTTACGGAGCCCCTTAGCAGATCATACATGCGAGAGTAGAACTGCCAAGAACAGCCGGCGGCGGGGTCATGGGCGAGGGCGGACTCGGCGCGGTAACGCTTCTTCAGCGCCTCGATCTTGTTCTTGCACTGGGTTGGGGTCTTGAGAGCTTTCGTCCCCGAGCACTGCACCGACACCAGGCGGGCGATCTCCTCCCAATCGCTCCCCTTCAGCTTCGCTCGATTCCGGAGCACCCACTTCGACTCGTAAACCTCCAGCAAACAGAGGACGCTGCCCTCGCTCCACTCGTCCCTCTTCCCCTTGTCCGGGACCTTCGGCGCCGAAGGCGGCGCCGGATCCGGACAGGACGAGGGGTGGGAACCATCCATGGGAAGCCCAGGCAGCAAGATAGACCCAGGAAAGCAAGGATCACACCGCGAAAAGTCTCTCCTTTGATGAACAAGCAGCAAATCGACAAGAAAAATCGCCGAAAAGAAGCATCTTTCAGGGATTCTACTGTAAGAAATTGAGCGGTACCACCAAAAGGATCGAAGATTTTCTCTACATAGATCGAAAGTGAACGGAATCGACGATCGTAGTGGAAAACAGATCGAAGATCAAAATGAACCCTAGAGGAGTCGAGCTCGGCGTCCTATACTACAGCTCCAGGGAAGGCAAAGGAGCCAGCGAAAGGGACAAAGGGGAGTGGAGAGAGAGAGAGAGGGCGAATCGCTTGCTGCGCAACAGTGGCGTATGGGATGCAGCCACGTGGGTGGAGATGGACCGTCGGTGGAGGAGGAGCCGGCCGTTTCAGAGCGCAATAGCGCGGGAGTGGAGTCTCGCGTCAGGCGTCGCGTAAGGCGACACTTTCGCGTGCTTGAAGATTCGTACCGACGTGGACGATCGATCTACATCGGCGATCGGTGCCTCCTCGCCGCCGCATTCCGTCGGTCGACGTCGAAATCCCGTTCGCCGCGGCGCGGAACGAACCGATCGCAACCGAGGCGGTGGCGGCGCGGCGGAGGGTTCGTCGGCCGTGCGAGCCATGATTTCGCTTAATTATGATAATTGACGAAGGCTGTGCCTGTCAGTATAATTTGGTCTATTTTGTTTTTTTAAAAAAAAAGATAACATGGAGGGCTGAACTGCACATTTCCAGAAACTTTATTATGCTCGTGCCAGCGAGCCCAAGTCACGTGTGCGGGCGGTCGCTGACGCCGACTACGAAACCGAGTTGAGCCACGGCTCACCCTGATTTTGACCTAGAACGCCAGCTCGCCGATTCCTCCGCCTTCCTCTACATCTCCGAATCCCCTCCCGGCTATCTGGGTATTCTGTTCTCCTCCATCTGATCTCACAGTTAGTTGTCCATCTTGGTCTCTCAGCTTTCTGGATCTGGTTTTCGGGATCGGGAACGGTAAACAGAGTTGCGTGAATCTGTGCTCTAGGGTTTTCAGACATAGGGGATTGTGGTGACTTATGGTGCAGTTGGCGGGGTACGGAAAGCTGCAGCAGGGGTCCGAGCTGCCGGTGAAGTGGCCGCTGGCGGCAGATGGATCGTGTCCTGTGAAGTTGGAGATTGAGGACCAACTGGAGGACGAGCATGGGTCGCTTACCAAGAGATCCAAGGTGAATCTTAAGATTTGCTTTCTTTTATATTCAAGATAAAGGTCCCTATTTTTTGGAGATTTATTTGGCCAAGTCTTATCGCAAAGCTTTATTTTTCATGAATTTGTTTGATAAAAAAAGAAGCTAGAGGTTGTTTATTTATAGACACCATTTCTAATTCTAGGAAAAAGTGGATAGTTTATCCCAAACAATTAAAGAAAAATAACCCTCAATTGAATGATTAATTGAGGGAATCATCGAATGATCGTTTTAGAATCATCCGAGACCTTCAAATTGAGTAATGGCAGAGAATGTATTGCATCAAGCTTCATCAAATAAGGATTGGCTTGTCAAGACTTTCTTTTGACAAGTGATGGCATGAGAGCATCTTACATTGAACATAACATGTTTTTTCGATTGAAGCAATGGCAAGAGAATAAGTTGTGCTGAGTCTTCATAAATGAGGAAACACATTGGCAAATTCTTTGGATAATTGGATCATAATTATCCTATTTTAGAACAAGCATCTTGTGAACAATGGTATTCTGCCACCTTTTTTTTCTCAAGATTTTTCCTTGTTTTTGTTTCAATGTTTACATTCTCTTTTCTGAAAACACGATCAATTACATAACAGCTGAAGGGTTTGCTTCGTAATAGGAAATTTTATATGCTTTAACACTCTTTTACCTAGGGCAATTATATGCTTTCCTGAATTAATGTATGTAAATGTTGTTATATCAGAGGGGAGCAGATGAGAGTATGGCCGCAACTAAGATTATCCAGAATAACTTACTTGATGAGCCAAGTCCGCTGGGTCTTCGCTTGCGAAAGAGTCCATCACTACTAGACTTGATTCAGATGAGGTTGACTCAAGCAAACACAACTGTCAATTCACGCATAACGGACAATAAGATCTTGGACGAAGACAAAATTAAAGATACAAAGTCTGCTGGTGCTTTAACTGTCACTGAAAAGATGAAGGCGTCAAATTTTCCAGCTTCTCTTTTGAGGATTGGGACTTGGGAGGTAACTGATTAAGAATGTTGAATCTTTTAGTATCTTTGTATTTAGTGAATATCATTTTGAAAAGAAAACTGAAATGCTGTCGATAATTTTCTCAAACTACTGGATATTTCAGTTATTCTACATTCATTGCAGTCTCCTGATGAATCATCTGTTGTACATCAAATTAATCTATTGCTTTGGAGTATTTTTTATTCTTTTGAACATGCATGTCCCAACAAAGATCTCTTGCTTTTGTCCTCTGTATTGTTGCTGTAAATCTGCAAGGTCTTTCTTTTCTGCAAAATTGTGACTATTGAGTGCCACATATAGTTCAACTTTTCAAACCCTTGACACGCAATGGGAACCACTTTCTTTCTTGTACAATGATGGAGAATCATTGATGCATGAACTTCTAAAATGTCACTGACAGTAAATTAGAACTTCACATTTCCCCATGTTGTTAGTTAATACTAAGCTTTGTGTTAAGATCAAAAGAATTCACATATCTCTACAATGGTATGATATTGTCCACTTTGGACCTAAGTCCTTATAGATTTATTTTTGAGCTCTATCTAAAAGACCTCATACCAATGAATATATTTTTTATCTTTTAAATCCATGATTTTTTTTCATGTATTTTCAATGTGGACCTTTGATTGTATTCCAAACAATCCTTCGCTCAAACAAAGGACCATTGCTACTCTCATGGTATGAACCTCCCCTCAAACATCTAGTCACTCTTGACCTGCTCCGGGCCCCCCGCAAGCATCCGGTCACTCTAACTTTGGGCCTCCCTGCAAGCATCCGATCACTTTTGACATACTCCGGATCTCCCCTCAACTTCGTTCAAGGCCACCGTACATGACATCCGGTTTGAACCTTAATTCTGATACCATTTGTTAAGACCAAAATAATTCACATATCTCCACAATGGTATGATATTTTTTACTTTGGGTCTAAGCTCTCCTGGATTTGTTTTTGGATTTTACTCAAAAAAATCTCATACCAATGGAGATATCTTTCATCTTTTAAACCCATGGATTTTTTCATGTATTTTCAATGTGGTACTTTGATTGTATTCCAAACACTTTGCTGGAATGTCTTTAGATAGTGGTTCTAATATTACTTGCATTAGGTATATTTTCTCATAAACTGCTGGATCAATGTTCTAAATTTGGACCTTTGAGTAAATTGTGATTGGGACAACAATTCAAGTGCTTTGCTGCCACTAGTCCAACTGTTTGAAGTGAGTTATTAAATATATATATATATATATATTAAAAAAAATCATATTTAAATTAAAAATAGACCTATTAGTTTAATACCATTAACACTGCCTCTCAAGTAGGAGAATAGATACTATCTGTGCCCAGTTTGTTAGAGAAACTAAAAATGTCGACTAAGGCATGATCGCAGTAGTTGTGAAACAAATTCATAATATTTGCATGAAGGTGAAACACAACTTTAGTTAATGGAGCTTGTAGCCAATAATCCTTTCAAGCTCAACTAAATCTTCAACTTCAATCAACACATTGACAAAGAGAGAAACCCCATGCTCAAGAGTGAGTCTCTTAGAGTGAAACTTGTCCTTTGGGTGATGCAGCTACTTTTCTCTTTTAAAGCCAGTTACCCTTTTAGTTTCTGAAGAATTTAAGCAGAACCTCCCCTGAATTTTATTATTTCCCTATTTATGATAACTTAGCATTTTATAGAAAAGAAACTTTTAATCATTATCTAACACATCACACATTGACAGCACAAGTAAATAAGTTCATTTACAATGACATCAACAATTTACAACATTTAGATTGAACATATAATATAAAAATCACATAATTAAAAATCAATAACTTTACCAAACTAACAATTTAAACTTCAAATTGATCAACGTAAATAAACAATCCACTAGTCCATTAGAGAAACATAAATATCTTATGTCCAAAAAAATAACAAAAGTCTGAAGTGCCATGAGCTAACCTCTCAAAAGCACAAGTTCAACAGCTTTAAATGAAACATAGGGTCTAAGAACATAGTTGAAAAACCATTTGCCAAAAGAAATAGGGGGTGTGAGCACAAATATGCTCAACGGGCATGAAAAAACAAATTTGGCATGAGTGTCTGGGAATTAAGAATTTGAGAATCTATAGGAAATAGCAACATTATGTAATCCATATTCCATAGTTACAACTTAAAGTATATATCAATCCCACTCACAATGTAAATCCCATTTTTTGAATCTTCATATTAGAAATTATACTTGCAACATGTGACGCTATGGGTAAGTAAAGACCATTTTAGCATAAACAATAATACGAGGCAAAGTAATTGCACCATTATCAGAGTAAGAATATTCTATTGCATCTTTACGCAGGTACATGTGGACTCACTATTAGATTCTAAATTTAGAATTACTAATACTTGATTAATCCTTCCACTAGGATGCCCTGTTAATCTAAAACCTCTAACAATGTATGTATGGATCCATAAGTTAATAAGCAAACTAATATAACCTAATGAAACCATAATATCTGGTTTAGTGGTCCAGTTCAGGCATTCATTCCTCGCATGATCTCACATCTCTCACACAACATCTCTCACCTCATGTGAGTAGGAGATGGAACTCTTACTCCTCGAATGATCAGTCTTACCGTCAATCATCAATTTCAAATTGGCTAACAGATCTAGTACTGGTCATTTTCACCTGATATTTCTTCATTTTTCTCAGCGACTTCTGTTGTATTCATTCACTTAATATGTCTGAGAAATTGCCTAAAATGGGATTGAACTGAGCCGATTCCAATCCAACTTGGCCGATACAGATTGGAATCAGTTGAGTTTTCTATCTGTGATCTTGATTTTGGCTGTTCTTGAGAAGTTTTCGATTTTTCTTGGTTTTAGACAAAAAAAGTGGCTGAAGGAGATAGATCAGTAGTCTAATCCTCCAATTCAGTTGTATCTTGAAAGAACTTGATTTAATCAGTGGCAAATTCATATGTTCTGGCCTGGTTAGCTGCTGGAGAGCTTTACAAGCTTGTTTTTTTTTTTTTTTATAATTTTGACATCCATAGAAATTTTCTAATTCGACGCATTATATTTGGTGGTTTCATGAAATACTAACCAGATAAATGCTGGAAGGCTTTACTGTTAGTCCATTCTGACTCAACCAAACAAATACCGATTCTATGAAAAGAACTAAGGCACATTGAACCAAAAATTGCTTTGTTAATAGTTTTTGTTAATTGAGTTAGGATGTCTGTCTTTTATTATTATTATTTATGTCATTGCATTATTATTATTGTGTTTGCATTTCATGTTTAGTAGGGGGAACTAGTGATAATTACTTATCTTTCCTTCTCTTATAGTATCCATCAAGGTATGAAGGAGATTTAGTATCCAAGTTCTATTTTGCTAAGCGAAAGCTTGTATGGGAGATTCTTGAAGGTGGTCTCAAGAGTAAGATTGAAATCCAATGGTCTGATATCACAGCTCTGAAGGCAACTTCTCCAGAAAATGGCCCGGGGACTTTGGATTTAGTGGTAATTGAACTTAATAATTGCAGTGTTTTCCTGATTCCTTACTAACCAAGACAACATATATTATTTCTTGCAGCTGGGTAGGCAACCTCTTTTTTTTAGGGAGACTAATCCACAGCCTAGAAAGCACACTCTGTGGCAGGCTACTTCAGACTTCACAGAAGGGCAAGCAAGCATACACAGGTAGAAGATATACTGTTGTTTCTTATGTTCACTAATTGATATCCACTAGGAGTCTTAAAGCTATAGTCATCACAACAATATAATTTAATTCACAATGAATTTTTTTCTTTGAGTTCGTAGTGTTTTTTTTATTTTAACTTTAATATTATTTTTTGCATGATTGTATTTGTATATAACTTATTTTGGTTTTTACTAAGACTTTTTTTCCTTTTCCACTATTTTAGAGCATTGATATAATTAAATGTACACAAGGATTATGTCTTGACATCAACTATTCACTTTCTTGTTACCAGGCATAATCATCTTAGTATACATTATATACTTTTTCCCTTGAATTAAGATAAAAACAAGTATCTTCCTTAGATGTGCTGGGTGATTTTAAGCAACCTTCCGGTAGTAGATAAGATGAGCTTAGGTTACTTCTGCTAAATTTGAGATTAATTGCTTTAATCATGTGAATATGCTCAGACATGAAAAATGATAGATAATTTGAAGTTACTCTTTGGTCTTTGGCTGTTTTTATCATAAACATCACTAGGGTTTTATCCTAGTTGTTACAGTTCCTTCAGAATATTTCTGATGTTATCTTGAAATACCTTAGAAATATGTAATATGCATTTGTTTTAGGAGGCACTTCCTACAATGTCCCCAAGGTCAGTTAAGCAAGCATTTTGAGAAGATTATCCAATGTGATCCACGGTTATGTGCGCTAAGTTTAGAACCGGATATTATTTTAGCAAACCCTTTGTTTGAATCACAATCCTCAGTTTTTGAGGACTACGAAGAATATAAATGCCATCCTTTTGACATGCCGAAGGATACATATGGTTCTGCAATTCATGAATTGCCATCTACTTGTGCTGCCACATCAGCTTCTGTTAAGAGTGACATCAAAGATTCTGATACTTCATTGTCTGATGCTTCCATGGGTGAAATTCATTCACAAGATTCAGGTAGTTTTCAATTCCAATTGTCTGCTAGTTATCCATATCTTAGTGATTCATTTAGGCAAATATGCTGCACTTACCAACTAATTAAATTAACACCTTGGAATGAATTCTAAGAACATATACTATTCCATGAATTATGGTAAACTGATTGTTCAATACTTCAAAAATGATTCAGATTTGTACTTTCATTTTCTTTGAAAATTTCTAAATTTTCTTTTGGCACATTTGATTTTGAGTAATTACTAATACTCTTTTTTTTTATTTGTTTATAGAAAACCTATTCTGTCATCAGCTTTTTTAACATTTAAGTGACCATTAGAATTTATAACTGTTTATCTATACCTTAGTGGAATAGTAAGGTAAGGTTCAAATATTATTGAATTTGCAATTTTAGGAATTAGATGACATTTATTTCGGTACTCGTGGATATGATTATCTATATTTGTGGTTAGACTCGTTTGCTTCTAATTTTTAGTATTTTTGTCGCAATTCATTTTACTTCTAATTTTAATTCTTACTTGTTGCATATCTTGTAGCACTTATGAAATTATGCATTTGATGGCTCATCATTGGATCAAGCAACTTAAGCATCAGTTCGTTCATGCATTTAGCCGAGCCTTTTTGATGGATCGGTGCACATATGCCTTGTTTAGACGTTGTTATGGAAACTAACCAACCATTTGTTCTTATTCAAAAGATGCCAAATTGGTAAGTGTGTGATTATCCCTTGAAATCCTTACCTTGGCTGACCAATCCGTCCGGCTTGCCTACTCATGCTGGCTTAACTGGTCCATTTGGCCCACTCAAATTGATTCCACTCCTTTCCAAAAGAAGACATTTTCCTCGAACAATACCTAGATAAGACAAATTCCATTATCCAAAAGAAATTTTCCATGATTATGATTTTCTATTGGACCAAACAATTTAGAAAATACATTTTTGGAAACAAAATTCTGTGGAAAAAAATGGACCCTTAGAATGATTTTGCCTATAATCTAGAAAAATTGAATAGTTTTAAGGAACTTCTCGGTTATGTACAATTCTATCGCAATCCAGGGAGATTTTTAGAGTTCCACCTTGTTAAAAATTTAACATTTGGATAAAAATGGAGTGCTTTTTTTTATTGTTACCCAATTTTTTTTTCCATCTTTGTTTTAATATTCTTTTTTTTTTCCTGATTCCTTTCTTCCTCATTCTAGCTCGTCCTCTTTAATTTCGTTCTGCCACTCCTTTCTCATGTACGAATCCTGTTTTTGTATGCTGGTGGAGCTGAGTATTCGAGTGATACTGTTGTGTAACTAGTAGCTCAATTTGAGCTACTTTGGGAGATTTGTTGATCTATAGATGCCTCAACTACTTGGCTTGCATCATTTTTTGTTTTTTAGATTGCTATTCACCTTTTTTATAATAGCCAATCTCGTTCTAACTAGGGCATAGGGCAAAGGTGCATACCTTATCTAGGTTTCTAAATAATTTAGTTGCCAATTTTTTTGATAGATGAAAGTCGAAAAATTTCATCTCGAAAATTGACATTTCCCAATTGCTTGTTAGGATAAGCAACAATTGAGGTTTTGGTGATACGAAATTTACATACACAAATTGCGTTGCATTTTCAGTTCTAAAACCTGGATTGAGCAAAGGAGCTAATGTAGTTGACTCTGAGATCACATCGAACGAGAGATGCTGGGATGAGTCGAGAGTACATCGACCCAAGCCCTTGTTGTATGTCAACGACGTTGTACGACAACTAGAACAACGCATCTCCGAGCAGATCACTCCGGGCAATCCACATTTATCTGGTGCTGCTGTACCTGAGACAGCGGCATTGGAAGAGGTGGTCCAGTGCCTCTTCAGTGATTCTCAGGCATCTACCTCTACCTCCGATGAAAAATCTCTCATGAAGAAGGTCAACTCCTTTTGCTCCCTGCTCCAGAAAGATGTTATCGCAGTACAAAGCCACCAGATGAATGGTGGCATGACTTCATCCGGTGACAATGTCGTACAGAATGACTCGTCGGAGCATGTTCTAGCTAAGCAAGATCCTTCAGAGAAAGTGTCAGGCATGTCGAGAAAGGATTCGTTTGGAGATTTCCTGATGCATCTCCCTCGCATTACTTCACTATCTCAGTTCTTGTTCAATATCGCAGAAGATGGAGAAGATAGCCCCTCATCTCCTTCAAGCTGACAAAGCTTGCAGATTCCTCCTTTTTTTTCATGTAAAGAGCAGTAATTTTGGTAACTTTTTGAGGGCTTCAGGTGCCGTCGGTAGGATACAGGTTCCGTAAATATGCCTGAAGAATAATGTAATTGGAGCTACCCCACCCTTTCATTTGCTGTGAAACATGTAGATCAGTAAAAGCAGGGTGGAAGGCATGTCTTTGTTGTCCATTTAATCTACATTCAGTTGAAATGCTCTTCTTTTTGCATCATATGGTCAGACTTAATTGTATTGCCTTTGATCAGTTGTAGATCATCTCCTCTCAACCATTCACTAAGCATTTCTTTACCTAAGGAATGTATTTTTACCTTATTTTTTTTTTCTATTTAGGTGTATAGGTCTTGACTCAACTAATTCTAAAAGGAGATGGTTTCCTCTGGAAACACAAGTGGATTCATATTCAACCAGTTAACTCCTCAGATTTTTCATTTAAAATTCAAATTGCAGGTGTTTGAAAATCTACTAAATGCTTTTGCCGCTTACCATACCAGGGGCATTTTTTTTTTGAGTAATACATATAGTTTTGTCCGATTAATTTGAAAGATAAAAATTTTTCTCTTAGTTTGTCTATTAAATAAATTCAAAATATGATTTATACACTAGAAATTGATCTTTGATAAAATACAAATAGATGTGATTGCATATTAACAAATACAATTTTGTTATCTTACTCACCCATTTATGAGCAACTGCACTTGTTGATGTGTTAAATTGACTTAATATATATATATATATATGATAGCCTACACACCTTATTCTGCACAATCGTGTGCACCTGTTGAGGTGGTATAATCCTGATCACTGATCATATCATACATATTTTGATCAATGATGTGCAGGTGGTCACCTTAGCAGGTGCCCATGGTTGTGCAGGATAAGGTGTGCAGGCTAACAGAACTCTCTATATATATATATTCAGTTTAGAGATGAGTTTAGAGTTTGGGATTTAGTTTTTAGGGTCGGGTTTGGGTTATGGCATTCAGTTATTTTTTTAAAAAAAATAACAAAAAAATAATTTACACGCAGGATAATATTATTATATATATATATATATATCATAAAGCATTATTAATTCTATGGGACAAACAGAGTGTTATAGTGTGAACTAGTTGCTTCACTTAAGCAGATGTTCTCAGAATATGTGCATCAAACTAATTTCCTGTTTTCCTACTTTATCACTGATTAAATTCATAGCACATAAAATGGCGAATCCTGGTGAATCAAAGCAGAAATAAAATCTAGGAGCCTACAGATTGCTAGTCATGGCCTTCAATATTAAATTCATATACTTGAACCAAAAAAATAAAAAATAAAAGAATTCATCTTCGATAATAGGGAATCTGAAAGGAAAGTAAATTCATATCCAATGAAATGAAATGCAGGGTAATTACTTAAACAAGAAAAGAGATCAACAACAGCAACAACAACAAAAAAGAATTGACAGGTATATTTCCTACTCAAATAGAGCAATGGAGATTCGAAAAGGTTGCAGTTACCATCGATTAAGCAGCAGCCAAGCATGTTGCGATTGAATTTAGTATCATCAGAATAACTATTTGTCAGCAGCAGGTTAGGTAAGATAAGATGTCCACACCAAGTTTCCCTTGCTTGGCAAGAGGAGACAGTATCTTTTGCAGCTCGCATATAACCCTTTCGATATAGAGAGTATATAGCCCGTTCCTAGATTCGAATAGCTCTGAAGCCTTGTGTGTTTGTATAACTGATCTTATCCACTCTTCAAGAAGTCCTGCAAAACATAATGATAAGTCAGGAAATTTTCCTTCAACAACACAAGATGACAAGAATGCAAGAGAAAAAAACACAACAATTACTATGTGTTCTGCTTTTGTGTAATGTAGGAAACCAAGTATATTTACGATATTGGAGTAAAAACATTGTAAAGCTTCGATAAGACATTGCACAAGACATGAAAAAAGGAAGCTATCATCCCCCTCAAACTCATCTCCGAAAACTATAAAAACAAAAATATATAGATTAAGAAACTTGGGTGCAATCCATACCAAAGCTTTAAATGATTGTACACAATGATGACATTAGAGATCCGAAAGGTTGCAAAATGTAATTGATTTGATAATCTAACAAAAAAGGAATATCAAACTACATTTAGTCAGCCAGTTTCATATAAAAACACCTACTTGTGTCAAAAACTTCAATACTTATCCAGCTTCTCACATAATCTGATATCAAAAACTCCATGAGTTCAATCCTGCATTTGTGCAGGCATGTTAGAAATATTTTCATTTAAATCAGGAGGAGAAGTGCTATGCAGAACTAAAAATTTCCAAAAAGTTTTTAAAAAAGGTAATCAAGTATTGCATGTAAGAAATCAAGAGCCTGACTCTTGTAAGGCATTCAAGAAATGCAATAGGAACTCGGAAAAAGTACTAGTTCACCTTGACCAAACATAGAAAATCAAAGGGAACTTTAGAGAGAATACAATATTTGCGGAAAGAAAATAGATAGCTACTTTAATCACATGGCTCCCCAAAGAGTTACACTAAACATTACCATATAGTTATAAATTAAAACATACATCAAAAACATGCTTCCATGAAGGCAAGGGAATGACTCATCAAATGGATCCATAAAATGTAAGCTTTCAACAACTGCCGCACTCTTCTGAGAAACAGAAAGCAGAATTCTTTGACCAATAAATGGCTCATTTCCAAGTTTTCTGATTATGTGTTGAACACAAGACTGAGGATCTGGAGCAGAATTCAGGGCCCCTGATACCGCAAAACAAAAGAATCAACAAAGAACAAGTAACAACAGGCAAAGGCAACACATGGCAATGAACTATAATTCTACATATTTTTCATCAAATGATTCAAGAACTATGTTTACTTATGCATGCAAAAACGAAGCACTTCAACTGAAAAATCTAGGCAAAAGATGTTTCATTTTATTAATATAAATGGAAACACTCAAAGATAACATTGTACTGACGATTTCATCCATTTATAAGGCAGTATTACCTAATGCATGTTCATATCTTACAATGGTCAAACAAGAGAAAGGAAAAGATTATCATGAACAAAGTGCATGAATCCATTAGCTTTTTCCTTGAATTTATGTGCAAATTGTACGTTCTCATGTCAAATTGACATTTCTAAGATTCAATTAAAATTTTTCTTCAACTTTACTTCTACTCTCGTCATCCAGAAAACTTCACCCTCTTATTCCTCCAACTTTACTTCTACTCTCGTCATCCAGAAAACTTCACCCTCTTATTCTACACCTTCCAAACCCGTCTTCCTCTTTCATCTCCACTCTTGCTCACAGCCACCCTTCAGCCTCCTCATGACCTTTGCTTCTACTCTGAAACCCTCATGTCCTCTTCTTTTACTCGTTCTTCCTCTTCCATTACATCCTTCCTCCCAGCAACCCTTGCCACATGCACTTCCAAACCTGAATTTCCTCAAATTGAAGACACAGAAAGGCGTGTTTTGAGGTGGCAAAAGCAGCTGAATAGGTTCAGTATTTAATTGTAGGTTATTGCTATTATTTGATTGGAGTGGATAGAACATCAATAGAACTATTTTTTTTGGAAGTTCATGAACATTAACTAAAATAATATGTATTTGCACAATTGCTTTAAGGTGTAGTACAAGCATATTTGAGAAACCTCAATTTCATTAGCAAATGTATTTCTAACTTAATTAGCCTTCATATAAGTTGGATCTTGCATGACTAACCTTCAATTTAAGATACATCACGTAACAAACAGAATGGAAAGAGAATTGGATGATACCATGTGTACTACATAAAAGGATGTTTTAGTTATAAAGAAGGTAATCTAAGCTATAAAGCAACATGAATCAATAATAAAGAAAAACAACGGATCAGATTGGCCATTATGAAATGCATGAGGATTGATCCGACATGTTATCCCAGGCTGTTATCCCAAGCTATACCCTCTAAAAATCCCCTGCTCTGTTTACATACATTTTCAATTAGCTTAAAGAATCGACATAATCAACATAAAAGACAGATAAAGGATCATGTCACTGCACACTCATATTTTTACTTGCATTGTTTAGTGATTATCCATGTCATTGCTTAAAAGAGTCTAATCAATTCTCAACAGGCTAGGCAAATCAATATCTTAAGGAATCCAACCATAAGAGACCTTACTAAATATGATTATAATATGAAGAACTTTATCACTAGATCTGCAGATGATCAAAGCTTCAAAGTGTCTGAACTCTGAACAACATGAACTAATATACTGAAGGTCTGCTCATCATCCAATGTGGTCTATAGTAACAAAAAAGGACAAGGGTCTTATTATCTTTGATTGGTCTTGATCAAAACTTGATGGCGAACGAGCTTAACCATAACCTAAGAGTCGAACGGTCTGACTCTGAGTGCTTCAAGTTACCATCATTAAAGATTGGTTTGTATGCATAACCAATTAGTGGGCTTGGTGATAATATGACAATTACAATGGTCTAATGACTCTGCAAATGATCCATACAAATCATCAAACTATCAGAATTCAAAAGTCACCTACCAGAGAAATGGAAATAGTCAAAGCTGGATGATTAACAGCTAACCTCAAAAGGTTTGTAGGGAAGTGCATATTTAATAATATTTGAGTTTTAACTTAATAGACTAAAGGTTAAAACATTATCATTTATGAGAACGCAACATTGTGGAACCAGATTAGTGAAAACCAAAACACTATGCTCTTGTTGGCAACCTAACCTAACACCTGTCATTCTTTTTAAGTGCCACCATGTCAAAGGGGATTAAATGAAATAAGCCATCTTGAAATATGGTTTTCGACATGGTTCTTCTTTTATAACAGAATTCTGTAACAGATTCGATAAAGTTTTTCCAAAAAGAAATTATTAACAATATTCCCGTAGAATGTCAAGTGTATATAACCTCTTAACTTGGTTAATTGTTAAAGCTCAAGCACTAATGACAACAATTTTTTAACTGCTCGCTGACCTTAAATCAAAAAGAAAAATATCAAATGTTCTTAGATAGGTTAAAAATAAAAAGGCACTCATAGTGATATGTTCCTAGTGTTCAAAGTAATATAGTTAGAAATTGTTCGATGAAATAATAAAAATCAGATCCTACGGCTTGTCTTCGCAGTAGAGTTAAACTGAACTACAAGAATCTGTGACAGCAAATATGGAAAGATTTAACAAATATAACCATGACCTTTTGCTTTTAATCAAACCCAAGAAAATTATTATGCTATCAAAATATAAAGTACCGTCATGTTCTGGGATGGTACACATTCTTCTGATCAAGCGCATAATTAACCCGTTCACAATATCTTCAATGAGGTCGGGTTCTTTTTTTGATGATAGTATATTCTTTACTGAGGCTTCAGAAAACATTGTAAAAAAATTCTCAACACTAACAAAATACTTGAAAATAATAAGAACAAAATAATTGACTCAATCAAACTAAAAAATAGAAAGAAAGCAAATTAAATTAAACTTCTACCAAAATCATCACGAACTGAACAAAATTACTAATTTCAAATTAATTTAAACAACTTATCATCTTAAACAAGAGGATCTACCAAAATAAACTAAAGGTGAGAAAATGTATAAATGACTCCTATAAACTCCTATATCCTTTATAATTATTTTTTTCCAAATAGCATTTGCAATTCAACTATGTTGAAATGTACCACAGAAAACAAAACAGTTAAAGTGAAAATAAAAAAAAACAAGATAGGTTTAATAGTAATTCTTACCTACAATGAAATCCACAGCCTGATGAGAAAAAGTAGCATAAGAAGTGCTCATTTCGGCCTGCATAGCAAATATAGAACAAGAAACATATGAAATTCTAGAGCAACCCATAACTATGTAACTGATTATCTTTAACTGGAATTATCTTACTTTCAAAAAGAAATTATCGGTATGCTCCACCAAGAAATTTATTGATGCACCAAGCTGTTCTATCTCGTTTTTGTTGTCAAACACTGCATGTAAAAGATTAACATGAAATCTCAGAGAAACTTTTATACCAAAGCAAAATTCTAAAATTAACAAATTTGGGAAGTATGAAAGTTCATATGGTTGAAATTCAACCAAATACAAATTCAAGGTATAGTTTTTATAGATGACAAAAAGAGCAGTAAAAGTAGAGTTTGCTGTTTACTAGAGCAGTAAAGCTCAGTACAAGAAGGGCAAGTGCAATTCCCCTCCTATCTTTTCTCTTATGTTGTAAGATATGAGATCATTCTTGTTACCTCAAAAGATATGAGATCTTTACTTTCCTCTTACCTCAAAAGGCATGAGGAGAGGTTTTCTCTTCCCTCCAACCTCCAAAAGTAAAAGGTCTTCCTTAGCCTCTTGCCAAAGGCAAGAGGTCTTCTCTTCCATTGAAAGACATAAAGTCATCTTTTCCCTTTTACCTCAAAGGATATGAGGTCTTCCCTCTTACCTTGTAAGATGTCATGTTGGGCAGTTGCTACGTCAAGAGTGACACTCAAGCAAGGTACATCTACCTCAAAGGCATCTGATGTTCCTTGCTTTTCAGTATGGTTCGATATGCAATCAGATCAATTGACCCACTGGTTCGACTAACATTCTAGAGCTTGATTTTCAATATGGTTCCAATAACTATAGGTTGAAGGTCTTCTTTTTCCTCTTACCTCGTATGGTTATGACCCTGCCTTAAAAGGGTATGAAGTTTTATTTAGCCTCTTGCTATGGAAGGGCATGAGATCTTCATTTGCCGTACCTTCTTACAAGCAAATTGGACAATTGAAATGAAATACAATCTTAAGTACCAATTTTTTTACAACTAGTCAATTAGCAAATTGCCAAAGCCTTTTTTTTTTTAAAATTTTTTTTTCTCTAGGATGGTACCGCATCAGAACCCAAAATGAACAATCAACCTACCTAGAAAACTTTTTCGATCCAGAGGTCGATCTATTTTTTTCCTCCTCTCCTTCCAGCGAACTGTCCAAAAACAAAATTCCAACTCATGACCATGTTACTGCATAAAAATTGTAAAGCAAAACAAATGTACGAAAATCAACAGAAACATAACCCCCAAAAGAAAAAAAAAATGAATTACCCAATCTAAGGAACCTCCGCCTGAGGACCTCATCGATCCAATGCTCTCGTCCACCACCATCTTCACCCGACTCACCGATCCCACCAAAGAAATGGCACGGACACGACGCGATCGGGAGATCGACCTCGCATGAACTCCCGTCTAAGACATCGAGAACTTGATATTACCAAAAAGAGCAATGAGCAGATTTACACAGCGGAAAGAGGATAAAGGGAATCGACCTTCGAGTTGCTGGAGCTCTTCTCGTAGCTTGAGGATCTCCCTCTTACGGTCCTTGGCCTTAATCCACCAGAGAATCCCGAAGATTAAGATTAGGGATTCTGATCAAACCGTAGAGTGAGAAGGAAGAGGGGACGGGACGGTGCAGTACCTTCCGCTTCCAATGCTGAGCATCTGAAGGTGACGAGGAGGTGGGAGAGGAACGGTGGAGCTTGCTAAAGCGGGCGAGGGCGAGGGCGATCGCGACCTTCAAAGAGGAGTCGGAGCGAGTGGTCGGACTAGGAGCCATGGCAACGGTCTGAAGAAGAGAGGGCGCCAGAGCACGCGGAATGCAGCAGTTGGGGATGGGATTTATCCAACATCCTCGCGCTCATTATCATCCTTATCGTCGTGTCAGATATCCAAAATAAAAAAATTAATTTTAATTTTATTCCTTCTTAAACATTAAATATTATTCCTTAACATAAATAATATTAAATTTTTTTTTAAAATAAAATAATAATAAATAAATAAATAAAATAAATTTTTTATCATAAATTTTAAATTTTATTTAGAAAATCTGATATGAATATTCTTATTATATTTATCCTTATATTCATTCTCATTCCTATTAAAATTTTAACTTTTATCTTTATATATATTCATTTCCATACTCATTCATAAAATATCAAATATACTTTATACTAATATTTTTTTTATTTCATTCAATTATCATTATTTAATAAAAATATATTAAAATTAACCTTATATCAAAAAAAAATATAATTCAACAAAATACATTAAACATCTATAATCTAATTTAATCATATTTAATAAAAATAAATTAAACATCAACAAAAATAATTAATAAATTTTGAAAAAAATAATATTTAATATATATTATTTAATTGAATATTCGAATATAGATAGAATTTTATTAGATCCTGTCTTTATATTCAATTATCTAAATATTTATATCTAATTATTAATTATTTAATTTCTTGAATATCAAATTTGAAAAAAAAAAATTATCGTCTAATCACAGCGACCGTAGGCGATTTGAAAACTGACTGTATCGACCAGCTTTTTATTGTCCCGTCCAGCAACACTATTATAATAATAATATTATTAATTTTAACTGTGTTTTACTGATCAATTAATTACAAGCGATTTTAGTTTTTAAAAAAAATTATATCAAATGGCTATTCTTCAAGAATTGATTAAAAATTAAGTCTTCAAGAATTGATTAAAATTTAAGTCTTCAAGAATTGATTAAAAATTAAGAAAAAAATTCAGCGAATAAAAGGATGAATTGCTTATTCTTTCCATCATTTATTTTATCTATCCAACATTAAACAAAACGACTCTCCTTTCCGATCGCGTCTCTCATCTCTGCTCAACCATACGAGCCATGAAAGACCCTAGGCAGGTCGACACTGTGCGACTGCCTATCCTGCCCAACCCGTGCGAGCTACCTTGCATGGTCAACCGACCCTACACGACTGCATCGCTCGACCGCGAGTGACCCTGCACAACTGCCTCACACTAGTCACAAGCAACGAACGACCCTCACACCACCCCGACCACCCTGTAATTTATACATATTTTTTTTTTAAAAAAATCAAGTGAATAAATTCATCAAATATTTTTAGTCAAATTTACTCCCACTAAATCACCAAAAAATCTAGTCAATACGGATCTACACCCTCAACAATAGATAGATTCTCTCACCTTGTTTCTATCTTCATAGTTTCTTGCAAATTTGAGCGTGAGTGGTCTTGCCATGGGGGCAATAAAACCCTAAAAATGATTTAGCTCCAGCTTTCTTCCTTTATTTTGAAAGCTTTATCTTTCGTTTCACCAGTCTGGTTTGAAGTTGGAGAACAAGGAGCATTTACTACAGCACAAGGACACTGCATTTCATCAACCACAGAATGATAACCGATACCATATCTTCTTCGATTGTAGACGAGAATGCAAACTAACAACAAACATAAACGAAACCTAAATGATTCAAGGATACAGGAAATGTTTTCCATCGTTGTAATGATTTATTTGAGAAGGTCAAATTGCGAAAGCCAAACCATCTTACTCAACGAGGCTCAGTGAATCTTGTCCTCCTTTCGCTTACTCAGAGCGGTTGTTTTACAGATGGGGCACAAATTTTTTATAACCAACCATTTCTTGATGCATGACGAATGGAAATCATGGCCACAGTCCAATTGACCCAATTCCTCGCCTGCCGCATATTCTTCCTGCCACACGACACATAAGTACCTCAGTTTCCCGCCTTTTAAAGAAAACCGTGATAAGTTAGAGATGTACTCACTCGACAAATGCAGCATGGCTCAACTTCCTCCGAAGGTTCTGCTGCAAGAGCTACATGTTTATGTTGTTGTAGGCATTCAAGTATCTTTTCCTCGCTCAATCCAGTGTTGACACTACCGATACGTTCTCCCAGTTGCAACAGTTCCTAAGGCGCATAGTATCGATAAGTTGATGTTTCGCCCATCTATCTCAAAGCGAAAGCAAAAGAAAAGAGTATTACCTCATAAGACATATTGTCCACATCCAACCGCATATCTCGGTACCTGTCTAGAAGATTGGCGCCTCCAACAAATGCCGACTGCTCAAGTAGTAAAACATCCTGCCCGAATACATAAACAATGCAGATCCAGTCTCATCGTTATGATACTTGGACTCATGTTTACAAAACCAGAAAACAGTTACTGACAATCTCAAAAATAATGCAAATAATAGAAATCACTGCAGGTACTCAAATTTCCGATTCTCTCCAACTTGGAGTTGTCAATTATCTCTTGGACACCTACACTCTAAGCCAACACCCCATACTCCTTTTGATCATGTATAGAATTCTGAAAAATAGTTGTGTCTGACTCCTAGATCGATGCCCACTTGGAATATTCATACAGGAGTCAAGTAACATAGTTCCTATTTATCATGCACCCTTTATACATCAATAAGGGAAGTTACGAACTGCTCTGAAGCATGGTTGTTCCACTTCCTACTAATTATGTGGACTCTTCGGAATTATTAGGGAAAGATTGTTTATCACTTTCGAGGGTTAGACTTTAGACACTCTTAAAAGAATGCCTCGACTTCAAGTGTTTTCTATCTTGTCCTTTGCCTCTTATTATCTCTCCCTAAATGTCCTATCTATTCGCTTTCCTCTTTAACATATGCCTGAACTCACAATCCACATGCTAATGCAAATTTGCAATTTCCTTGGATTCACACGGTCCGACCTCAGAGTCATGTGCACATACTACCAAGCATTAATGTGCAATCTCAAAGATCAACTGAAACTGGTAGAGTAGAATTGAATCAAAATCTATCACCTGCCGACATGCGCTCAGCAAATCGTCTTCTCAGTTTCTTTCCTTTCTCCAAATATATATAAACTCCTTAAGCACTAACAACTTTATCAGTTCTCATAAAGACCATGTAGCAAACTCTAGATAGTTGAAACTATGATGAAAAAGTCAAAACTATTTAAATAGTAGAAATTTGCAATCGAGATATTGAATGGCTCAAATTAGGGTAATATCTAGTGTCCTTTCTTCTAACATTACAAAATGAAAAGATGGAGAAAATTATTGAATTTAATGAATCACTGATCATTCTTAAGATGCAGTTACTTTATCAAAGAAGCTGGTCAATCAAACAACAGCCAAACTAAAAAGAAGAAAAGAACATAAGTACTGCTGAAAGGCGTGACAACGGGATAAATGTTAGTCCAATGTAAAATGCTGGAAAATTAGAACTAACCTGAAGGAGTAGATTATCGCCCCGACGGATGAGGTCAAAAACATTCCGAATCTGTTATGGTGATAATAATCCCATTCAACACTAACCATGATAAAATGTATAAAATGCTTTTGTTCCAAAGGACAATAAAATGGTGAGGAAGTAGAATAACTAGAGATGACAAGAAACCATTTCATACCAAGAACCACTATAAAGAGACTAATTACAAGCATGATTATGAAACCAACATTCTTCCTAGAAATAACCAGATAATAATTTACTGGATTTCCACTTTGCATACAGTAATAATTTGGGACATGCTTAAGATGCTTTAAAGTTTTAAAGTATTATATCTGCCATACAAAAGAAAGACAAATCAGTTAGAAAGTGGGATCTCAAATGTTGAAAAGATTCTTATTTTAAGAGGATTTATAATCTGCACTTAAAGATTTGTAGGATGAGAACAAGAGGAAAAGGCAGAAAATATTTTTTTTTTCTAATAGCAACATTTCAAGAAAATGAGTAGTGTCATTCCTAAGTCTTTTGATGTTGTCAACAGTAGCATCCTTGAGGAAATAAGAATAAAAAATTTCTTGGTTATAAGTTCTGTAGTAATGATCAGGATTTTGTTTAGCAAAAACTCAAGATTCAGATACCCAAATCCAAGCTAGATACTAAGAACAAGGCAAACATTTGATAGTTAGAATTAACATACTTTGGGTCATTATAAGGAAAGGTCTTCCAATCAAATTTTAAAATCTAACTATACTCGACAATAGGTCTCTAACTGGAATAATACTGTTTTAATACCATATTGCATTATGTTGGCACTATTTTGATACTTATTTAATTGAATAATTGATAATAACATAATTAATTTTACCTAGTATAAGTTGTAACTTTTAATTAACTATTTTATTGTAATTAATTATTTACTTAATAATTAATTAGGTTGCTAATAGATGATTGTTTTTTCTATTTATATTTGTTGATTAATTTGATAGTCTCAGTCTTTAGAATTAAAAATTGTATACTTCTTTCGTTTCATAATGATTTACACTTACAACCTACTAAAATAAGAAACGATAACACCTACCCTAGTCCTCTATAATTGGGGTATGCTTGCCCCGGGGCAATGGTGCAATGGTTAGGCCCTCCAATGGATAACTAAGGGATCTAAGGTTCGAATCTCAGCTGCGGCGCACTGCAGGAAATTTTTCCTCCAGTGAGAAGCGGGCCTAAGAATATTGGTCATTTGAATGGGCCTCCATTAGCGCTTCCCGATTTATCCTGGTGGCCGGTGGGAAACTTCCGTGGGGCCGGGCCGGTCACCCCAAGTCCGACGTTACCCGACCTGGTTAATCATTTTATAATTGGGGTATGCTTTGCTTTCACATTCTATAATATTGAAGCAGTTCTAAATTTGAAGGCCCTAAAGCCATAATTGTTAACGATACTAATTAATAATGCTTTTGATTAGTTCTAAGTCACTAATTTCCTTTTTAGTAAAAATTATGTTCATCACAATTTTTTATTTTATTTCGAGCATTATAGTTACTGCAAATTGTAACAGCTACATATCTAAAAATTTGATAAAAAATAATCTCATAGAGAATTCATTTTTTATTTTTATATAGTTCAGTTAGTGATTAAATTCGTGTTTATAAAATCTTATTTCAAATATTTTTAGATCTTATTATAGTTTTTAAATACTTAAATATGATTCATTAACTATGAACGTTTAGTTTGAACATATTAACTTTTTCCTCCTACATCAACCCTTCGCTCCCTCACTTTCCTAGTCTCTCTCCCTCTTGTCTCTGTCTTTTCGTCATGCATGCCACCATCGTTCAACAATTCTCATGTGGAGTCACGAAGTGAGGATAACGATTGACTCACGAATCTCCATTGTTGATATCGAAGCCGTCTCATATACTAGTTAGCAAGTAAAACAATAAATTCCAGTTGTTCTGGCTGGCATGGCTTGACACTTTAATCCATGCTTCCAATATCTTGTTTCGTGGAACATTTTTAACCATTGTCTTAAGGATAAATTCTAGAACAACACAGATTTCAACCTAGACCATGCAAAAGAGATTGTTTCACTAACTCAAAGCCCTGAGATGAGAACTAGATCAATAATGAGCAAATTAGACTTCAAGATACATACTAGGAAAAGATCTTCTAAAGAAGTTAAGTGAGTTCAAATGCATAACAAGGGCAACCCGGTGCACGAAGCTCCCGCCAATGCAGGATCCCGAGGAAGGGTCTATTGTATGCAGCCTTACCCTGCTTTACAATAAGCTATTTTCAAGAGTCGAACCCGCGACTGCTCTCACCATAGCAACTTTACCATTGCGCCAAGGCTCCCCTTCAAGTGAGTTCAAATACATATCTAAGTATTGAGCTTTAAACTGATTTTGTGATTTGGGTGAATGCAAAATTCAGGTTCAATAAGCTTAAAGAAAAGAATTGACGAACATGTTCTTTATGGAAAATACTAAAGAAACAACTACCTTCTAAGTTGACTTCTGAATATGTACAAATATCATCAATTGTACTCAAGCAGTTTTAGTTCAGAAGACTTAAAGAAGCAATGAAAATTTTCAACAATACATGTTAATCTAAGCTTTTGAGAACCATCAAGTTAATAAGTGAAATATGACAGTATCTGTTTCAAAAACCAACAACCTTAGAAACTGGATAACAGATATATAATATCAACTATTCAAGAATAAAATTCTCACTATACTATCAAACAACTTTTGCTGTAACAGCCATGACAACATATAGCAGTCTAAGTTGATTTGTTAACAGTGACGTGAATTCAGAAGATATAACTAGGCAGATATAAAAATCCTTTGAAGATTATCATGCTAAGAATGATACATGCCAAATTGATGGTAATATTTTTCAAGCAGAAGATATTCATGGAACAATTAAGATAACAAAGAAAAGTGTCAGCTTGTTAAAGATGACAGTTACATTGCATACCTCTGACATCCTGTTTCTCCTTTCTCTTGCAGCTGCAGGAATACGTGCCGGCAAGGGAATGCCCAAAGCACCACTATTCTGCCTGTGCAACATATTTAACCTCAAATATGGATGCTGAAGGGCACGAGAAACAGTTCCAGACTGACGACGCCCAACCTCTTGAGATGTAGAGGAATTGTTTTGATGTGGAGGAAGGCTGATGGTCTGACCTCTGCATTCAGAACCTGAAGAAAGAAAGTTCCTGCGCACAGCTTCTGATATGCGCCGTCGGTTTTGGTGAGTTAACCAATTTGCTCCTGATGATTGATGTACTCCTAAATTGGTGCCAGCCTGAGATGTAGGTACAGAATTGCCAGATAAAACTGTAGTGCCACTGGCTGAATGCCAATTTGTTTGGTCTGGAATCATGTTCATAGTGCTAATTGGGGAAACAGAGACTTGCTCTGAGATATTGATTGGAGCATGTAACTGGTCCAGTTCCACAACAGAGCCATCAAATGCAATTGCTGGAGAACCCGAAGAACTACCTACTTCGGTAGTGGAAATTCCACTCTGTGGGAAAGGATACAAGTCCAAAGAAACGACAGGTGGTGTACGTAGATTATGTTGCTTACGTGGCCCCAAATTACTATCCAAATAACTGGAATCAAATGACTGATTAGATGGGGCTGTTGCAGATGATGGTTGGGCAGGCCAAGGATTATAACTAGTAATGTCGTTCCCTAGGAGACATAGGCCAGGTGTGAAATCATTGGCTTCATTTGCATGGCTGATTTTCATTCGATTGTTCTGCTGAAAGCTTTCACTGTTTCCAGAAGCACTAACATAATGATGGCGATCAGAAGTTGCACCTCTTCGTAACGTACTGATTCTCACATTTATTTCTTCTCCCACACGATTTGAACCTGTTTAACTACAAAGATAAGCCAGATATCCTTTTGCAGGATTGAAAGCAAAATGAAGAGGAAACAAAATGGAGCAAATTATTCTCACCTTCACCAAAGTTGGTAGAATGTACACTTGCTGAGCATTCCGCATCATCTTGTTTGACATTCTTTCTCTTGTGTGAAGAGCATTCTGCTATTTTTTGTTTGCCACCATCATTCTTGGAAAAGAAATCAATAGCACTAGAAGATCTAGAGATGGGAACATGCTGACAAGGTGATGAACCCTCATTACTTGATCCTGAATGAAGCTGCATATCAAGAAACTGACTACTCATTTCAACATTCTCTGTGGGGGGTTCATTAACGTCAAGAAACTGAAAAGATGGTTGCCTATTGTTGCCGAGATTGATGTTGAGGTCAGCATTATCAGTTTCAAATGAAAGAGTATCCATTGCTTCACATCTACTGTCTACTATCCTTGGTTCACCTGTCCTACCAGGAGCAGAAAACATCCAATCACTTTCAGGTTTTATTTCACTGGGACTGCCTTGATTTAGTGAGGGCATGCTAGAGCAAGGACCAACTTGATCCCAGAAATCCAAGCTGGAATTTTCTATGCCAGATGATAGTGGGTCGCGAGGTAAGTCCTGGTTCTCTACTGAAAGAGGGAGGTCGCTCCAAATCATTTGTTGATCCATGACAGAAGTGCTTGAACTAGAAGGCTGATCTATTTCAAGAACGTCACAGAAGGGTTGGAAAGTGCTCCTTTCCCCCTGCATCAGGGCAATTAGGTTCTCCCTTGCAACCCTTCCAAGTCAGACCAATGTATACCCTGGAATCACAAATCGCATCGAACGACTCAGCAACTACACAAATAGACATATACGAACAGCTAAAAGAAAAACAACTTCATTGATAGAGATCAAAACTGAGATGAAACTCTGGATGTACATTGTCCTCATTGATCATTATTAAAATGGCAGCTCAACCAGCACCATTCTCATATCAAATATGCATTAAAGGATGAAATCAACAAACGTGGTAAGAAACCACTGAAAGAAAATTTCACACAACAGATACGAACAGAAGTTGTAGAAGTGCAATAATTTCCTAAAATGTAAGGTAGAACTACAAGCAGTCGTAAGAAGAACGAACACCAAAAACTAATATCTGATAGACAGCATCTAGAATATCAACAATCCTACGCGGTCATCCTTTCCCATCATGGTATGATCTAATCAGTAGAAGCCACAAGACGAAACGCGGATCGACGATCCCTAGTTTTTCCTCAAAAGATGATATGAGAAGATCCCAAAGGGCTTACCTTTGAAGCTCCACCCGATCTAAAAGTCTCAAAGATCGATCAGCAAGAAGCTCCCTCCGCGGCTCCCGCCCGCAACACCTCACAGCCGTCTCCGATTCCCACGCCGCTTACGCGGAGGACAAGGCGGCAGGAGGAAGCCGAATTGGATTGGGAAAACAGACGAATGCGGTGGAGATGGGGAAGGGAAAAGGGGGAGAGGATGAGAGTGCAGAATTTGATGGCGTTCCTTTTCATTAGTTTTTGTTTCTTTTTTCTCTTTGCCCCTTGCAAAGCTTTTAAGGCATTACTAATTTGGGACTTAAAATATACAGAAGAAAAAGGGGTTTCATATGAACACTGTGACGTATATGGCAAGGTGAGTGTGATATGAAGGGGAAGGCACGTTGAGATATACCGTTGAAAAAAAAAATCAAATCGAATCGAATAATGTTGGATTTAAAATGATCAATTTATTTTATGAAATTTTTTTATTGACTATTAAGATAAATAAATTCATCTAATCAATATTTTTAAATTCATTTTATATCGGAGCAAAAATTTATTGCAATGATCAAATTCATTTACATTTCAAAAATCTATTCCATCACACTAACTTCACTTACATTCATGTCGTCTCGCTCCGGAGTCAACGGTAAGGGACACTTAAGATAAATAAATTATCTTTTACCGCATATTTAGTTTAGGTTCACATTTAAAATTAGAATATAACAAATTCATAATTATATTATTTTTTTATATCAAATATTCAGATTTTATAATTCGACTAACTTTAAGATAGACTATTCAAGCTTATATTCCACCTATTAAGTAAATTCAAAAAATATGTCAATACTTGACGTGACACTCATGCATACTAGAAATTTGATCACCACAAATGCTCACTTATGCATGACGGTCGGAAGTATTTGGGCAGCGCATCTTCCATAATATTTGCCGAAAAGGGGGGGCCATTGAGTTCCCCATACCCGCCGGGGATTACTTCCTTATCCTTCTCGATTTTTGAAATTTTAGCTCTCCCGATCGAGAATTCTCCGGACTGCTCTAGCCTGAGGGATCTCCCGGCCGAAGCTATGAAGAAGGTCGGTGGCATTTCGATCGGGTGTGTCGAGTTTTGTCGAGGTATCATTGTTGCTTCAACCAACCCACCATGCATCCTCGAAGGAGGGTTCCCCGAGGTGTTGTGAATGTCACATGGTTTGCAGTTGCTGCTGTTACATCTCCTGTTGTTGTTGCAATGCTCCTTGTACTGCTATAGCTACTATTTTATAGAAGTCGCTTTGAGACATGGTGATGGTCGGTCTTCCAGTGTCATCCATTATGATTACCAGTTCAGGATCCGAGGTTCCCACAGATGGTGTCAATTTGTTCCTGTGCTGGACTTCTCAAAGGACGAGCCACTGATGAGTTGCACGGGTCTTTGACTAAGTCTCCTCGGGCGACCAGACGAGTAGAAGAACTTCAGGAAGGCTGCACCGACCCTGGAAAGAGAAGAATCGGAGGCTTAAAGGGAAGGTCAGGAGGATGCTCGATGCAACCACTTCGACGCTCAAGTCAGTGCACGAAAAGAGAGAGCCGTGAGTGGAACAATAATAGAATATTTATCGCATACCTCTTTCTGTCTATGGAGACTTACTTATATATCCTCTGGGGAGAAGTACTCTTCTCATTAACGAGACATGTTGCCCCAGTAAGGCGTATCTATGATGGTAAGGAGATCTTCGTACTGTCAAAACATCTTAGTCGTACTGTCCTCATTCCTTACACGTTCAGTATTTATTACTAATGAGTTTATATTACGTCAAGCCCATAGTCCTGTCAGTCTTAATGGGAGTAGTATCCAGTGGTTTATTCGAGCGGGAGATTTATGATCAATAGGTCTATTCGAGCCGGTCGGCATATGATATGCTCCGGTCGAAAAATCTCCCTGAGTTTCTCCATGCGTTGACTTGTCTAGAAAATTATCCAATCAGGTAGACGACACCCTAGGTGTTGTGATGAGTTGCGCTCATTCGCTCGGATATCTAATGTTCTTGGGCTTTACCCGGTCGGTGGATGACGATTCCCGACCGGGATGTATCAAGACATTCACTCTAAATCAGTGACTATTGACTTTGATCTCCACACCTGATCGACGACTTTCACGTGAATTCTTAACTGCATTCTCCATATCAGTGGCATTGCAATGGAGGCTTCTTACCCGACCAAGAATCTCGGGCCTTATCCTCCTCCTCCTCCAGCCGCAAATTTAGTATTGCTTTGCCTGGGGCTGCTGCCCTCTCGAGGGTGCGATATGCTGCGATGATCGCTGCAGTTGCTGCCCTGCTGACTACCCCATTTGCAATCTCTGAGCTAAGACTTGTCAAATGGTAAACTCAAATCATCAGCATCAACTTCTTCTTGTTCTATTCACGTGAACTTGAATCTTTTCATTTGATGCAAATGGCAGAGCAAAGGGAATCCTCTAGGAATAAAGGCTCTTCGTCGCGCCCCGCAAAGCCTCACTCGGCATACAGCAAGAGCAAGGAGATCTCTGCCTGATGGCCTGCATTGCATTCTATCCATTCTATTTGACAAGCATTCTGTGTAAATATTTCAACTTTCAATTCTCAGCTCATTCTTTGCTGCTTTGTGTGATCAAGATGTCATTGCTAGCTTTCCAAAGAATGCTATCAATTTGGATGTCAAATCACTTTTCATGTGTTTCAAAAGTTTACGAATGGTTTGGTATGAGTTGTTCTTTCAGGCTAAGTTCATTATTGATAAGAAAACAAATTCAATTGCATCCGGGTGTGGTATAATGATAAAACACTTAGTGAAATAAATAAGAGGATTATAATCTGAATCCTAATAGGGACGAATAATTTAGAGGTTAACTTTTAAGTATGTATAAATTGTATTTCAAATTTATCTAATAAATAAATTTGGAGAAAGTCATTTGCCTTCAAGATTAAACTCTATCTAATAAACTACGTACATGGTAGCATGATAATAAAGGAATTAGGTGCATTGTGAGAACCCTATTTCTTATCCTTTGCTGAGAAGAAGAGATTAACTCATTTGGATCTTCATTCTATTTACAACGATTCTCAAATAAAACCCCTTCATTTACTTGAGGTGCATTGTCCATAAGAAGCACATTGTTCGCCTAACCCTAACCTGATTCATGTGAACCAAATATATCAATGAGATTTAGTTGCGCTAATTTAATCAATCCAATACATAATGATCTAGTATAATCATGATATGCCCTGAAGGGCGTGGCAAAAGAAAGAGAATCCTCAGTTAGCAATAATAGGAAGTGAAAGTACACATCTTATCAAAAGAAAATTACAGCTTCGCTTCGACGGGGCTCGGGACGAACAGGAAGAGAAGTCCTTCGTCAATCATTTTCTTCACATTAAATCGTAGCTCGGATAGGATACTCGCCGCTCAAAGATATGCCGCCTATGTTTTGTAGTGTCCCAGGGCAGGAGTCTTGGGCATCTCCATCTGCTACTTGGTTGGTCATGAGAATGGAATCGGGGGCTCCAAAAATACATACTTGGACTTCCACCCTTTATGAGAAGTCGACATCTCATCCAGGAAGTAGCTCCCCGTTCGGGATTGAAAGAAGAAAACGTCAGGCTCCATTTTCTTGGGATAGAAAAAGTAGTGGAAAACCCAAGTGAGTGAAATATGATATAAGCGGAAGATAATAATGGCCCTGCAGATCTGGCGGAAAGCGTTAGAACCAAACTGTTGGAGAAGAATGTAGAAATATCTGGACAAGGCGGTAGAGAAGGTTGGGAGAGGAAATCGAAGATCCCCGAGAAATTGGCTCATAAAAAATGCTTCCCGCCCGATCTGCAACCTATGGAGTCGGTCGGTCGGTCGGGCTCAGGATAGACAACCTATACTCGATCAGAATCTCATATTGAACCCTAACTACCTCTAGGTCTTCGGTCGAAAAATCCGACTTCATGGAAGTATATCATAGCCCCAAAATGTTACCCTTGGCTATACCTATGCTAAACTCAAGAGAAAGCAGGGGAAAACGATATGAAGGCTAGAGGAAGACTTACAACCAGAAATGAAATCGAAGGGAGAAGCGGCGAGAGCGGTGAGACAGCGGCGAGAGTTGAGGAGAGTGACAACGAGAACTAAAAAGAGGGCGACAGCGAGAACGAAGCAGAAGTCATCGGTGACCAGCCCTAATAAAGCCCCTCCGACAAAATCTCGACCGTTGGGTGCAGATGATCAAAGAGGCAAGATGACATCAGGGTCGTCCGATGAGATCACCAAATCACTGGAATCTTAACAGTGACGGTTAGCCACGGATCGGTCGACATTATGATCGACATGATGGGCAAGGTGTCATCCTGATGCGCCATCATGCGTATCCGAGGCATTAATGATCCTGCATCGTGAGTTCCTAAGAAAGATTGGATTCAATCCACGTCAGTGTTGACGTGCGACCGATCATGGATACGAACAGTCGTTCCTCTGATCGGGATGCGATACAAAACTAAATACTAGTCCGGTCAGTTGAGCATTAGCTTCCTTCGATCAGACTTGAAGAGGTGGCTTGTGATATGGAGAATACAGTCAATAATCTACGTGGAGGTCGTCGATCAGGTGTGGAAACCAAAGTCAATAGTCACCGACCCAGAGTAAATATCTTGATACATCCCGGTCAGGAACCGTCATCCATTGATCGGGTAAAGCCCAAGAATATTACATACCCGAGCGGATGAACGCAACTCAGCACAACACCTAGGGTGTTGTCTACCTGATCGGGTAATTTCCTAAACAAGTCAACGCATGGAGAAACTCAGGGAGATTTCCCAATCGGAGCATATCATACGTCGACCGGCTCGAATAGACCTATTGATCATAAATCTCCTGCTCAAATAAATCACTGGTACTACTCCCATTAAGACTAACAGGATTATGGGCTTGGCGTAATATAGATTCATTAGTAATAAATAGTAAGCATGCAAGTAATGAGAGCAGTATGACTAAGATATTTTGACAGTATGAAGACCTCCTTACCATCATAGATACGCCTTACTGGGACAACATGCCTCATTAATAAGAAGAGTACTTCTCCCCGAAGAATATATAAGTAAGTCTCCACAGACAGAAGGAGGTATGCGATAAACATTCTATTACTATTCCACTCACAGCTCCCTCTTTTCGAGCACTGACTTGAGCGTCGGAGTGGTTGTGTCGAGCATCCTCCCGGACTTCCCTCTAACCCTCTGATTCTTCTCTTTTCAGGGTCGGCGCAACTTTCCTGAAGTTCCTCTTCTCGTCTAGTCACCCGAGGAGACTTAGTCAAAGGCCCGTCCAACTTACTAGTGGTTCATCCTTTGAGAAGTCCACACAGGAATAACCACATTTGCCACCGGAAGCATCGACATTTCGTTCCATCCTAATGTACCCACCCTCTCCCCAGTCACTTCCCCATGAATTCCTCACAATCCAGTAATCCTCGCCATTCTTGGTGTCGCCGTAGCCGACTACAACCGTGATCCAGCTCGGTTCCACATCTTCCAGTGAAGACACCCTGCAACAAGGCAGTCCTTGGTGATTGAAGATTGCTCATTTCGAAGGAGATATCTTATTGATTCGTAGAGCTGGAATTCCCTACCACCGGCTTCAATGACCTTCTTCAAGGCTTGCTCGTTGTCCTCTAGAACATCTTCGAACCCGTCCATCACTACCATTTTAGCATTTTTCTATAACAATGACATCATGAACTCAATGGGGGCACAGACAAGCAAGGTAATCAGCGTCGTAGTCGATGCTGCCGTTGTCGATGATGAATTAGAAGGCATAGTCCATGAGCCCACTGTTGCAACCCCTGGTTGTAGGCATTATCGCACTGCACGAGCTCTTGTTCCAATAGTGATGCGGCGGATTCAACATAGCAATCTTCCGGAGACCATAACTTTTGATTCGGGATTCAGAATTAGGCTTTGTTTGCGCTCATACGTGCAAAATTAAAAAATCTACGTTTACGGGGAACCCATAATCATCAACTTTCGGGTCCAAATTCTACCGTTTAGGTTCTTTTCAAAACCTTTTTACTATTTTTAATAATTTTCATTTTATGATAAATTAAGGTATTTTTGATATGTCGGTCAATTATGAATTAGTGTTTGACTAATTAAGTGTCCTGTTTGGACAAATCCCTTTCTATTATGTATTTTCCTTTTATGATATTTTTTTTTCTCTATAAGATTGGAATTGAGATCTATAAATTAGGATTTCTTTCCTTTCGTCTGGTCTGAGGGTCTAGAGTCTATATAAACGTCTTGTTAATGAATGTAAAGGGTAGTTTTTTTATTAGTGTTATTTTCGATAGAATTGTTATTTTCCTATCTCCTAATATTTGTGAGTGAATTAACAGATTTAGAGGTTGTTATCAATATTTGTACGTGAATCAACGGTTTCTATAGTTACTTCTGGTATTCATGCGTGAATCAACGAAACCGATAGTTATCGACTACATCTACGAGATCTCCCATCACGATCTTGTTGATTCCTTCTACTGAAGCGATCGTCGAGAATGCCCAACAACTCCCTGTAACATTATCAATTATTAGGGTTAGAGAATTTAGAGAGGAGAGGGGAGGAAAGGGTGAAGACTGACCGCATCTTCCCTGTTTCTTGACGGAAGTGACGACGCCCTTCTCCCTCCAATCGACGGACTCAGGCAGCTCCTTGTCGGCGTGGAGTCTGTACCGATCGCTCGCCTCCCTCGCCCTCGGTCGATGGGCGAAATCGTGGGACCGGGTGCCCAGGTACACCACCTGAAACTCCTCGTTCGTGAGGTCGGCAAATCAGTTGAGGCTGAGGCGGTATGCGTGCACGCCGACATTGTGGGCGTCGATGAAGTAGAGGTTGTCCCAAAAGACCTTGAACCGGTGCTCCCTCTCACCCAGAGTGTTGTGCGCCCGATCGTGAGCCGTCGTCCAGGCATCGTACATCCAATGCACCTCCTCCTCGCTCCGCTCCAAGCCCCGCACGCCGTGCTCGCAGTTGTAGCTGACGATGGACATGTTTGGCGCGGTGAAGGCACCAACGACAAGGAGGAAGAGGAGAGCGAGTCGGGCCATGTCGGGAGGTGACGAGAGGGAGAATTGCGACTATGATGGTGGAAGGGTGTGAATTTTATATGAAGATCGAGGAGATAGCAACGGATTCAAGGTCGGTGGCGGGCGATATCAAAGTTGTCAATTTTGGAAAAAATGATAACACCGAACTTGGGTAATCGATTTTATCCCACGAAAAAATTTCATCGATTATCAGGATAAATTAAAAAATACTCATGATGAATAATTTAGAAGCTCAATATTTCATAATTGCATAAATTATGAATATCTAGATGATACTTTAATGCTAGGCCGGGGGCGTAAGAACAGCGCAGCAGCACGTACGTTGGGTTAACAGATTGCCATTGGAACGCTGCTTTGAATAGCAGAAGATTTCAAAGCCTTCAAGAAACAGAATAGCATAAATAAATAGAGGTATGACCTTCAAAGTAGGGGGAAAGGCAAGGGATATATAGAGTTTATTATTCAACATTATTTAATATTAATGAATAAAAATTATAAAGAATAATTTATAATATTAAATTCACTAATCAATTAAATAAACTTTAAAAATATAAAAGTTCTAACCAATCCAATCCAAGTTTAAATCAAATTAATCTCAAACTAAATTTAAATCAAACTCAAACAAAAAATCCAACCAAGTTTAAACACATTATCAAGTTTAAACACATTTTAACTCGACTCGACTTGGCTTATCAAACAAACTTAAATAACATAATTTAACTCGATTGGCTCGTTTATAGCTCTATCAATCTCATGTCATTATGCTTAAAGCTTGGAGATGCTGTGTATTCTAAAACCAAATGAAAGGGATTCACCCTTTGATCATAATCTTCTATAGCTCCAGAAAATGAAAACTAATGAAGACAATTAGCTAAAAAGGATATTATAGACAAAAAACTATGAGTATATAAATCATCTAATAAATGCCAATAGGGATCATCAACATAAGGTCTTTAAGTTCTCATCAAAGATCATCATTAATACCAATTGGATTCTCTAAATTACCAAGTACAATGATTACCTAAATCAACCTAGTCAAAACAGTATTATGATTAAGCAAACACTTGTCCATATTATGATTATTAGAGATCCAATTAGCTCAAAGCAAGACTTACATGACTACCTTAGTAAGATATGTCAAGCATCTTAAATACATCCTTATTAGTCTTCTAATAAAATTAGGTTATCAAGCATCTGCAAATTTGACAGGTTTAAGTTTAGGAACAGGATATGTCATACATCCTTGTGGAAGATCAGCTCAGGTGTTTCCTTCAATACAAATCATACTCAACAAAGTATCATATCCTAGTTTTGATTCACAAATTTTCTTCAATGCAATAATCTTAACTTCATAACAAACTATTGACAGGTCTAAGCATCATCGCGATTTGATTAGATTCTTTTGGCATCTTTTGCAAATGATGCTTGCTACATATTGCTTGTAACCCTGCAATTTAGATATGAACAATGACATGGACAACAAGATCATAAGGGCAGCAAATCCATTAATTGGAAACAACTAATTCTCAAGAAGGATCTCATCTATATACCAAATGTATGGACACTACATGCATAAATAAACAACTGAATGATACTCAACTTGAGAGATACAAAGAAGAATCAATGCTGAGGCAGTAAGTTCTAACTTAAAATCAAGCTACATTACTAGAAAGTGATAAATTGTCTAAAGATTCAGAATATAGATAATATTTTGTCGATCGAACAGCATCAGGCAATCTTTACGATTTTGTTTCAAAAACCTGAAGTGATAAACCCATAATGTATCAGAAGAGCATACATCAGTGATAAGAATATGAACTTATCAGCAACGAAGTTGAAGATTTTGTAGATAAACATGGAGATGGAAAGCATAAGGACCAGCAACATAAGTAACAATGTCAAGCAAATAACCACATTAGATTTGAAGAGTTAACTGACATACAACTTAAAATACTTAGCTAGATGAAATGCAACAGAAGTACGAGCTTGTCCTTCCCTTTCATGTATGACCGGAGTTACTACTCCCATGAGACCATCTCCGGATAGCGGATACTACAAAGTTCTTACCAGCAAAAAGTCCCATCTGTGCCTTCCATGGAGACGGCCTAGAACTACGGCTTGATGAGTGAAGATCAACAGACCCAATTCGATCAATTAACTGCTCATTGTTTTCAAGCACTCCACTCTCAGCAACACTGGGCTCTGCCTGTTCAGTTGGTGCTGCTGTGTCCAAATTCACTGCCACCATCCCCTCCCTGCATGCCGTCAACCAGCCTGCAAATTCCGGTGTCACACCTTGGCACTTCTTTACCTTGACTTTAACCAGCTTGGGGCAACCTTCGGCCAGGGCCTCCATTCCCTGATCAGACACTGGGCAGCTCTTGATGCAGAGCTTCCTCAAAGCCATGCATTTGGAGGCAATGCAAGTAATTTCGGCATCCCCGAAGGTGTCGCTGCCACAGATGGCAAGGCGCTCCAAGTTCTGGCAGTTGCTTGCTATATGCCCTAAGCTTCGAACAGTTGGATTCACTGCAATGAGTACCAGCTCCTGCAGGTTAGGGCACTGCTTTGCAATAGCTATGAGGCCTTCATCGCCCATCCTGTTGGTCTTCCACCCATCGATATGGATCTTACGGAGTAGGTGACAGCGTTCTGCGATGGCGGTGAGGCTGATATCAGTGCACTCCGGGGTCTTCACAAGGTGAAGGATCTCAAGATTGACACAAGAGGAGAGGGAAGCAAGGCCGCGGTCACTGACCTGAAGCTTCTCAAGGTGGACCTCGGTGATCCCAGGGACTTTATCGGCTATGTCCTCTAGAAGCCAGTCCCAGTCACCGGAACACCGGATTATTTTTAGGGTTTTGAGGTTGGAGGATCCAGAGATGAGCGGTGCAAAGCACAGACCATGGTAGAGTTCTTTCAGACAGAGAGATCGGAGGGAGGCAGAGCCAAAGATTTCGTCGCCAGACGTACTAGCGCCGATGGCGAAAGGTAGGCCACGCAGCCTCTTGATGGAGAGCTCATCTAGAAGAGAACAGCCACGGACGACGGCCTCAATGCCCTTGAATCCGAAGGTGCAAGACCCAACAGAGAGCTTGCGGAGGACTGCACATTGTTCGGCGACGGCAGCCATACCGGCATCAGTAATGGCACGGCAAGAGCGTAGCTTGAGGCGCGTGAGGTTCGGGCACCGAGCGGCGATCAGCGCAAGCGCTTCATCGCCGATGCTCTCGGCTCGGCGTTCACACTTGAGGGCAAGCTTAGTGACGGCGTCAAATCGGGCGAAGATGCCCGGCACGGCATCCAGGAGTCCAGCCCTCGCGTCAAGGGAAATACGATGTCGGTTCTGGCCGTCGATCGTTAACCATCGCTGGCACACCAGCGAGCACTGCTTTCGGTCGGCGGAGCCAAGGGACTGGAAGACGAGGGCTAAGCATTCGTCTGGAAGGTCGACGGTGTAATCTCTGGAGGAATGAGCGGTGGCATCCTCGCATGAGGCCACTTCTCCTTTGGTCATCGCCGCCGGTTGGCCGAGGGAGACAGATGCAAACCTCGCACGGCGGCCCGAGGAGGAAGAGGAGGAAGAACAGGAGAGAACTTTACTGGATTTCTTGGAGGCGGATTGGCCCATTCAGGTCGGCCGGAAAGGGGAAAGGGGAAAGGGCGGCGCCGATGGGGATCCGATGAGGCCTCACCGTTCTCCACCGAGGAAGAAGCGGACTCCAAATGGAAACTCCAATCAAGAACAGGAAAGCTCCTGAAATCCGGCATCTTACGCAACTTCCGTGTCAATGTAGCGAATCGCGCCACGACTCCACCTCGGGTCACACTGACTGAGGAATTGGTCGCGATGAAGTTCGTGACTCGTGTTGTGACTTGACTGATGTGCTCGTCAATGCTAATAAGTTGATGAAATGGACTCGCTCGAGTCGGTTGAGACGAGCACATTTCAACTGCGGCGTCAATGCTAGCAAGTTGATGAAATGGAGTCAACTGCTACTGATAGGAGATTTTTTTTTTAATAAAAAAATAAATTTAAAAATATTAATTATTTAAATAAATTTTTATTAATATTTTTTAATTTATTTTAATAATAAATAAAAAATTATAAAATTAAATTAATCATATTTAAAATTAATTGATTCGAAAAATTAAAAAAAAACTTTTTAAAAAAAATAAATTAAAATTAAAAATAGAATATTATTTTAATATATATATATATTTTTTTTTAAAAAAAAAACTTTTAATGTATATAAAAAAAATCTTCTACGAGGAAAACAATGGCACTATGGATGGACCACAATGAGGAAAAACTATAACGATATGGATGGACCACAGTGAGGAAAATCAGTGACGATAGAGATGGATAGCGGTGAGGAATAGCATTAATAATTTCTTATGCAAAAATTAAATTTGTATATTTTATTTTTCAAAAACAACTATAAAATTATAATTATTATTTAATATTAGTTAAAAATAAATTATTTATATTATAATTGTTATAATTTATAATTACTATAACATAATATTAATCAATGGTCATTAAAAATAAAATGTCTATCTTATAAAAACTATGAACTATAATTATTATAACACAATATTATTATCCCAATAGAATGTCATATAATCTTCCAAACACTCATATTATAATAAAATATTTTCTTTTCTAAGAATGAAAAACTTAAAATATTAAATTTGCTAAACCGTCTGCTACGAGCATTTTCAAATTTAACATGATAACTAATGAAAAAATTTTGTGGATCAGATTAATCATTCTCAAAATTAATCAACCTGAAAGATTGAATACATTGTACTAATTAAAAAAAATACAACAAAGTATTATTAATATTGATCAAAATCAATATATTACTATAATATAATATTGATCAATATTGATAAATACTTATAATGATTAATCAGATAACCATATATGAAGTTTTATTTAAGAGTTTCAAGGAATCTAAAAATGTAAATCAAGCTCCATTGCTCATACAAAAACAATGAATACATCGCAATTCCCAATCTTTCGGTCGATATCTTCCTTCTAGTTATTGCCGATCTCTTGGCTTCAGAAACTAAGCTGAAAGCATTCTGTTTTTGTGAACCAATTTTCATCTGCAACTGATGAAAGAATTCCACCTAAACATCCTTTGCTAGTCGAAAGAAGCAAATTATCTTTCTTTCAGATCCTAAATTCTTCATAACTTATGCATCTTTAACCGGAAAAGTTACGCTAACGAATTCAAAATTTCCCAACTCTTTTGCATATGCGGTGGCAATGGAGCAACTATATTAAGCTTCTCGGTTTGTGAGAAATCATGATCTTTAGATTGCAGCTGCTGCAATGCGATTGAAACATTAGGTAGCACCATTTGTTTGCAGTGCAGATGCATGCGAAGCGATTTGTCTGAGATGCTTCCACCATTCAAATTGAGGCCAAATGGAAGCTTTTCTTTGGGGATGTCTTCGGACTTAGTTACTGACTGAGGCAAGTGAATGGGTTCCAACTTCATGTTTTCTCGCCTACCGTACTTGTAATCTCCAACTATGGGTGTTCCTAAGAAATCAGCACAGTGAACGCGGAGCTACGGCAAAGAACAAATTAGTTACATTCATAAAATATATAGGGTCTATATCAAAATTTTCAGAATACAAGTCTCTACCTGATGCTTTCTTCCAGTTAGGGGAAAGAGCTCCAGCCATGTAAAGCCTGCATACAAGCGAGTAACAGTATGATTGATGGAACATAAACATACTTTGATCACAGAGCACGAGAAACATCGATGTCTTCGGCACTATATAGAGGAAAATAAGTTCCACAAGGGCATTGCATTATTTTGTCATTAGAATTTCAGCATTATTCAAATGGAATACATCACTTTATTTTCCTGCGCATGAATAATCAGTTAAAGCTTCTCTTATATCAAAGGGCAATCCGTTACATTTGACAACAAGCACTAATATGGACTTAGGACTCGGATTATATGTGTTCAATTCTAAAGAAAATAATCAAGAATTCAGTAACTATTTTGACTAGAAATAAGTACCATCTATTCATGCACATTTAGGTATTCCATCAACCAGGCAATCAAACATAAATTTTCTTAATCAATTTTGCTTTACGAAGCATTAATGCAAGCAATGAAGTACATGCATGGAATTCATAACCATTTTACATAACCTATATCAGATCATAACTAATTTAAGAAAGAAGGTAATATAAACTTGTAGAAGTTTTAGAAAGTCAATCTCTACCTTGACTTGAAGATCCAATCATTTTATACTCTGTCAAAGCATGCTGTGAAGGTGTGGACTTTCTATTATGTGCAATGATTATCCTCTCTGACTTGCCATCTTCCAGTACTATCTGAAACAAACCAAAGATCTAAGATTGTCTTGACGTAGCATCTATTTAAAATACAATACAAAGCAAGGAGCTTATGAAACAGCTTTCACAATAATATATTTACTAGTTAAATTGAGTAAGCCGCCTTGGCTTACTCTTATCATTTTCAAAAGTATATACATATACAGTACATTTCATTGAGTTTTGAAATTGGGATTTTGAGGTCTTCAGAGGCATTTATGCTGGTATTTAAAAAAAATCTATTAACTTATGTTTGTTTTCAAATTTTAATCAATAATGGATAAGTACAAGTAAACTTTCTGATCGACAATTTGACCTTTGTTAGTGGAGCAGATATCAAGCCCCGTGAGTGTCTTGGAGTTCCAATAACAAGAGCCAAGTACTTCCTTTGCATTGCTCTTTGGGTACCAGTGATATCCTTGAGGCACAGAAGTTAAGCTCGGTTAGAAATTCCTCTCAGAATTAAACCTAAACCAAAAGTCCAATATTTGTTTCTGTGGACATCCTTTATTTGAATGTATCAAGGAAGTTTGCTTACATTAGACAATGCTTCAGAAGTTTTCTCGCGGAAGAGAGAATGAAGAACAGCTGTGCTACTTTGAGTTCTACCAAGGACAAGAACGCCACTACTATCTCTATCAAGTCTATGTACCTGCATAGAGAACACTGCAGTAATTGAAGGCTCTCCTGTAAGCATGGTTGCATTGTTAAAACAGGTTGCATTAAATCACTAATTATGCTTACAACTTATTTTTGTGCTCAATATACATTAAGTGTCATGGAACAAAATGCACAGCATGATGTACAGAAGACTAATTAGAATGTACCAACTAGACTCGAGAATAATCTTCCCTTCTCTAGAAATGCAAGTAAAGGAATAATAGCAAGTAAAAAAATATGCATTAACAATCATGGATTGGAGGTTCAAAAACTTCGACTATTGACAGGACAACTGTAATTTCTCTTATAAGCTTGTACAAATGAAGATATAAAATGCTGAAGAATGATATACTGGACTTAGTCAATCTGGGACACAACACTTACCCACATCAATATCAGATTTACAATTTTGATCTTTAGTTTGTTTTCACATGTTTGTTGTAATAACTCATCTGCTTCAAAATTCTAATCCAGCATCACTTAACACCAACTGCAAGCTTCCCTACCAATATCCTGGAAGTAGCACTCTTTATTCACCTATAACCCAGTTGTTATCTTTCAGATCCTTACTCCATTTGTTCCTTTATAAGATCATTCCTTGCTAAGTAAAGACTGTTAAATATCAGACTCGTATTGAATAAATGAAGTTCACTGCCATGTTTATATACTATGTAAGCATCACATAACTTCCTGATTTAGAATTTAAAAAATAGACAAAGTACCCTATGACATTTCAGTACGACAATAAAAATAAAACAGTGAACCGAAGTGCTTAACATTTTTAAGGAGATTGGTATTCTTGATAATATATATACAAGTAAACCAAGTTCAGTTATCTGAGTAGTAGTTTACTCCAAGCAATTTGAGACTCACCAGTCTAGGTGGTTCAGAACCCTCATACTCCAAGCAATTTGCAGCAAGTTCATCCACACTATATTTAATTCCTACACCGCCCTTTACGAAACAAGGATATGACATACTAAGCATAATCATAATTGAAGATTCGGAATTTAGAATTCAAATTACCTACCTGTGCAGGCAAACCAGGAGGTTTATTTACCACAATAATAGCTTCATCCTGCAAGTCTCATAATAATACAATTCAAATAGTTTGAAGTAAAATGATACCTGAATAGATCAAGGCAACAAAAATATTTGAACCTTGTATAGTTCAAGACTACGAACAAAGCTGATTTCAACATCATTATACTTGAACCTGCCACTTCTCTCGTTGGTAAGCTTTAGCAAGGTTACAGTTAATTGGATAACTTCTCCAAGGATCATAGATTCTTTAGCTGAGACCTTGAAATAAGTTAAAGAATGAATTCTTTAGCAATGAAAACTAACAGAATACGAATTGAGAAGTTAATAATACTGACCCTTTTAAATCGGCCCTGTTCAGGATGATCAACATTACAAAGAGGTTCAATTTCAGAAGATTCCCTTTTCCGGACCTGCAACAAAAACAATTTTTTCAGCCGGGAAATACAAGATCACGAACTCAGTTAGGCATTTGATCAAACAGGAGAAGGGCGGGGGACCTGTCTCAGCCGGAAGAGCTTCTGGACAAGGGACATCGGGATGTCCGGGCAGCATCGGCGAACCCACTTCAAGGCCGTCATGGATTCGGTCACGGCGGGAGGTCGGAGGCCGGATAGCTCTTTCCCGACCGCAGCGGCGTCGACAGGAGGCACGAATGGGGGGAGGGTGCGCCATTCCCTCTTCGGCCTCGTACGCTCGTCCTCTTCAGTCGTGGGAGACGCAGCGCTCGCGGAGTGCGATGAGCGCAAAAGAACGGATGAGAGGAGCTTGGCGGGGACCGAAGGCGCCGAGGAGCAGCCCCGCCGCCACAGGCGGACGAGCTTGAACATCAACGCAAGGGCGGCTTCGCTAGCGCTCTACGAAAAGACGAATATTGATTTTCACCTGTATGATCCCAGTCACGATGCAGCGTCTCGACCATTGACGAGGCTAAACGTATCAAATGGACAATTAATCCACAACTGCCCTGCGGCAGTGCGTTATTCGCGATCATAAATAAAAAGATGAAATGTTCAACTAATTTATTCGTAGGAGATAAATTATAAAAATTAATTTATTAATTCAGATAATGATTAATACATAAAAAAAAATTTAATTATAATAGAGAAAAAATAAAATTACTAGAGTTAATTTACTAAGTCGGACCGTAACCAATATACGAGGATTATAAGAACTTGGTTATAACACGAAGAAGGTAAATCATGAGGACTAATTTATTAATCTAGATAATGTCCAGTGCATGGAGAGAGCAAGAACCTGACTACAACACGAAGAAGATAAATAATGAGAGTTAGTTTACTAATTCGGACAGTGACCAATACATAGAAAGACAAAAACCTGACTACAATACAAAGGAGGTAAATTACGGGACCAGACAATGATCAGTACACGAGGAAGAACAGAAACCTGACTATTAATTAGGATTTAATTCTTAGACCTTATGCAAGCATTAGTCATAAATAAATAATAAATTTAATTAGCCTCACTGATTAGTTCTGGAATGATTCGGTCCCATAAATTTTTTTTACTAATGATAATTAAAAATCAAATCTTATATTCTTTAATTATTCATTAAAAAATTTAATCATTACACTAATCCCAGGGCTGCCCTACGTTACTCATGAAAATCACAAAGTTGAGTAATTTATAATTTCACAAATATTTATATTTGAAATTCTGATATGTTATTTTTGAATTATTAAATTATTTTGAAAGAATATTATTATAAAAAAAGTGTCCCAATTTTAAAATATCAATTAATTTTTTGATCAATTTTTTTTTTTGTTAAGAGTTGATTTAACTAAAATTATACAGCGTTTTACTAAATCATATAAGCAATTTCAATATTATCCAAATTACATATCCAACTTTAATAATATTCAAATCTAATATCATATTCTTGAAATATTCATCCTCTATTCTAGATAGAACCTTAAAAAACTTTAAATCATTCTAAATCAAAATCAATATACTCTTAAAAATCTCCTTAGCTCTCGGATTTAAATTTAATAGCATAAATTGATAATAATGAATTAAATTAAGAACACATCTCTAAATTTTTACTCTAACAATTTAAAAATTCATTGTTCTTATTTTATACTATCGTATTCAAATCTGAGTACATAGATATATTAAAAAAAAATTAAGAATATATTAATTTTAATTTAAAGTAATTCAAAATTCTTTAAGTTCATTAGTCAATTTTGGACAAAACTGACTAATTGATTTACACAATTCAAAATTTTAAAAATTTGATATTTTTCGAACAATGGGAGTCGCCTATAATGAGTTTGTGATAAATTTTATCAAACTTTTATAAATTTAAAAATTCACGAGTTCATTGATTTGGGTTTAAAGTGATTTGGAGTTCTTTAAGTTTATTAGTTCATTTCGGACGAAACTGACTAATAGATCTATATCATTCAAAAATTTGATATTTTTCGAATCAGAATAGTTCTAGGAACTCATTAGTGATGTTGATTAATGAATATTATTGTTCTATACCTTATAATGAGTTTATAATAAATTTTATTAAACCTTTGTAAGTTCAAAAATTTATTATTCTCAATTTATATTATCAAATTTAGATCAAAAACATAAATATATTAAGTAAATTTTCAATTGTTTCATTTAATTTTGAATAAAATTGACTGATAAATCGATAAAAAAGAAAAATAATATTTCAAAAATATGATACGTAATTTTGTATTACAAAAATTGGATACATAATTTGAATAATACCAAAACTTGCTC
>JBBUKS010000085.1:356564-379525 GCA_038050645.1 Hedychium gardnerianum | reverse complement strand
TTTTTTGCCATCGCCTGAACTTTTTAATAATTGATTATTAGTTAATAAAATTTGTTGAAGAAAAAGAATGTTATAGCAATTTATTTACCATTTCAAATAAACAAAAAAAATATTTTACTTATTGATCCTTCAAAATAAAAAAAATAAAAATTTAACCTGCATATGCATATAAATGAAGACAATTTCTAGTTGAAAGAGTGATTTTGAAGCCGCACTGGACAGTAAATAAAGTAAATATTCATAAATAAATTTAATATTTAATTTAATAAAAAATTATTTATATTCATTTAATATATAAAAAATTAATTAAATAAATATATTTGAACAACTTGATTAACTAAATAAATAAGATTGAACACACATATTCAGTTCGTTAATGTTCATAAATAATATTCATAGAAATATTTATGAATAACGTTCATGATGAATCATATTTATTAATAAAAAATTTATTAACATACTAAATAAAAGAAACTATTAAAATAAATAAACAAGTTTGAATTATTCAGTTTAATGAAATATCAAACAAGCAAAAAATTTAAGCAATCAAACAAACTTGAATTGAAAGTTCGATAAAGCTCAAACTAAACTTGAACCAAGCTTAAACTCATAAAAAATAAATCAAACCAAACTTGAATAATCATTTTAAACTACTCGACTCGGTTGTCTTATCAAAGAAGCTTGAATACCTTAAAATTTTATTAGCTTGATTTATTTACAACCCTACTAGACACGATACAATGATAAAAAGGAAAGAATGATTCTCATATGAGGATTTGAATCTCACATTAGACATTTTAGAATGCCCACAGACTTAGAACCACTAGTAGCACTGAATGTCATGCAAAAACTCATCTGCATTTCCCGAATTTATCTAATGATCGGTCGTGGAATCGGACCGTCCAACTTCAGGACTAGTTGGACTCAAAACCCATAAAAAAAAAGTGATTTTGAGTGATATGATGAGACAATAGTTACTCTTCTAAATTTAACTAAATCACTCATTTCAACAAAAAAATGAAATTTTGATATCACTGCTCTTGTGTTCTATTCTAATTCGCGAACCAAAATCCGGTTCATTCGAGTCTTGTTTACTAATCGAATCGAATGATACCGGTTAACAAACCAGCTGACTGCTACCATTCTAAACCACCACTAGAAACTGCCAAGCAAGGATATAAAAGCAAACAACATAAGCAGCATCAAAATGGCCAGACACAGAATCAATCATCATATGAACTCAAAACAACATACATTTTGAAATTTCTTTCCAAGTAGCAACATGTTTAGAATCTTTACTTTTTCGGCTCCAAATTTTACGATACGATAAGCCGATGTTTATACAGAGATTTACAGGATGTCATCAGTCTTTGAGAAGAAGGCCAGCAACTTCCTTATAACTTACCTTCTTCTTCTTCACTGGATTTGCATCATTATCTATCTGTGGTATCTTACCTTCTACGACCGAACTCTCGCCTTCAACTTTCCTCTGGCTAAGACTCGGAATCATGTCTAGTAACATGGCATGCAGAGGATCTGCCATTTGTTCTAACTTCTCATGTCGCCCCGAATTAGCATCCAATTCGGGTTTGTTTTCTGCACTATCTTGCTTATTAATCAATTCAAGTGGATATTTGTCGGGCAATCCAACCTGATCTAAAGAGTCGCATGCTTTAGTGCTTTCAACTCCCATCCGTTTGGTCTCATTCAACTCTGTGGCTTCTTGCTTACTTTCTTCCGAGTCACTGCTAAGGGATGCATCCTTATCTATTTTAGCAGTCCTGTGTCCAACTCTGGTTCGCTGTCGTTTAATTTGTCTTGGTTTTGCTTTTCCTGTGGTTCTATGTGAAGCCCTTGCTCTTTTCCGGGCTTCAGTTCTACCGACCAGATTTGTGGCATTGTAGTTCTTGGTATTACTCGTAGAAGCAGGAAGTTGAATGTCGTTCTCACTGAGAAAAAAATAAAAATAAAAACATTTCAAACTAGTGTAGAAGTACAAAATGCTGAAAAGATTATGTAAAACACTTTCCATTTATTCTCGCAACAAAAAAGTATTGAACCGAACTACAGTGTTACAATTCCATTTGTTTTCAGCTTCTTATGAACTTCCACAATTGGACGTGAACAGGAACGATACAAATGACACAAGAACAGAATTTTGTTTTTTCTTTTGTTAGATTCTAAATTCTCAAAACCATTAGTTCTACGCGAACAATTTGTTTTCTCGTTTAGAACAATAAAATCACATTCATTAACAAGATCCACTTGCCACAATCATGCATTCAAACATCTAATCCATCGAACTATTTGAAAAGAGATTAGTCATGAATAAAGTTAAATCTTCTAAACTACTAAGTTCAGGTGATTCTCAATATGCCATTTAGATTCTTTAGAGAAGTTTTTAGGGTTTCAACATTATATATGCGATAATGGTCCCTACTCTAGTCTATATAAAGGCCATGGCTCCATCAAGTTGTGGCAAGTTTATGGTTTCCATGCTTTGTATGCATTTTACATGTGGAGCCGTCATAAACCGATTTCACATTTACTGAAAGCATCACATACAGAACATGTAATCATTGAACTAGGGAGAATCACATATCGTGCCATCTCTATCAACAACGACAAAGAAAAATATATTTTGTTTAAGCCATATGGTGTTTAGATGATATACTTACCTCTCATCGATTTCTTTACTTTCTAGGGATTCTGGTTTCAAAGTATAGGCATCTTCATTCAGCTTCTTGCTTTCCTTCATGGAATCCTCCAGCCATCGGTGCCTCACTACGTGTAACTTATTCTGATGTAAAAAGCGTCTCTGGCTAAGAGGAAAGCTGATGAAAAGGCAAAGTTAGACCCACTAGAAAGAAATATATGCTCGCACAAATACCAAATAATCTGACAAAAGATGCTGGGAGTGACAATAAATCAATAGACTGACAAACAGGTACGAGGAACAACAATGAAATTTTATGTGACTGCATAAGTTCTTGGCAACATAAACATGCCATCAGCAATCTTTGTGGAATGTGTTTCTCATAAGCAGAGCAAATGGCAGAGAAAAGGTTTGATACGAAACACATTTTTAAATGCTAGAAAAATATACACCATGAAAAGGTTGATTATGGAGTATCAGCTCTTTACCTGTTGTACAAGTCGTCAAAGTTATACCTCTCATTCAGTGAGTAGACTATCAAATGAGTAGCACGCATAAGACTATCACAAACTTCTCCAGCATACATGGTTATTTCGAGTTTCAACCTCCTCAACGCAAACTCCGAAGTTGCCTTGCAGTCTAAATCTCTTTTAACAGGAAAAAAAAAAGAAATCTCAGAATGTTACTAGAAGTCTGGAAATAGTGCTACAAGACACAGAACTTACACGCTAGGCATCGATTCAACGATGTAAATGCAACAACCTCGAAAGAAGCACAAACTTTGCAGTGGACAGTATTTCTTTTTGTAATGCTCTACCTTGATTGATTCCTCTGTGCCAACCATGTTGTTGAATATCTGGAAAGATAAGAAAAAGAGAACTCAGATACCCAATACAATACTAGCAGCCGATAAACCATAATTCAAAATTCCACCAGATTAGTGGCTATTTGTATGCAACAGTATGATATACATTTTAAAGAGAGAGAACTCAACCAAATTACTGCAAGTTGATTTACTAGGAAAATGATTTCTCCATTCAAGTCACTGGAGACTGAAATTTAGTAGTGTATATATAGGAAGAGACAATAAACTTAAAACTGCCATAGAACAGTAGCCTACAGCCCCTTTCTTCACAACTCCTCACTACTTTAACGAATTAAAACCCAGGTTGACTTGCAATGAGTTGACTTGGCTATTTGTGACAGCAAAATGTTTTCAAATGAAACTGCACTTTTGCCCTCATTTTGCCGTTCTCCTGCTGGCTCTCTATCGACTAACAGTGATGAAGTTGAAAAAAATGGTAGCAATCATATAAGAGAGACAACCCATGCCAATCTTGGAGTCAAACTAGTAATTTGCTTCTAATTTGTTGGCTTACTGTGAAAATCAGCATCATCATCTTTAACTAAGCTAAATCATACGCTTTGCATTGTGGACACTATTGTGATCCATATCAATATATCTTGCAGCAATATTGCAAAGACATGGTGCATCTTAAGAACCCCAAGTTCTACTAGTACCCTCTCGAATTAAATTTACTTTGTCAGGTCAATGAATCCCCGTACGTGAAATTTTCCTCAGAATATGGATTCTGGAAATTTCACGAGGAATGTAAGGTTTTAAATTCCACTTATTGTTTCGTCCATCAACCAGCATCCAAGAAGCTTCAATACTCTTGGTATGCAAGCGTAGGTCAAAGGGCTGATTTGTGAGTAACCCTATGGTTCCAACCATGAAAGGAGGTGGGCGGGTTGAATCACAGGCGGTGCAATTGGTAAATTCCCAAGGATGGTCATTTTGGGTCTTCTACAGGCTGCAACCACAAGCTAGGGCAACCATATCGTTCCAACGTGTCAACCATATCATTCATCATCCTCAATTCGTTGCGGCTCCATCCTCTTCCTTGTCAGTGCTACCAGCACCATGTCAGTACTGTTTTATTCTGGCAAGGGACAGAAACCTGGCTCATAACAAAATTTCAAACCTTGCTGCAACCTACCTTTTGTTTATATCTACATGAAAATTTGGTCATCGCACTATATTTGTTCTTAGTGATAAAATGAAATGTCAGAAAATGTCTCTATATTTGATTATGTGAATTCTTCACCAAGGAGGAGTGAAAAAGGCTCCAATAAAATTTCTTACTTGCTTAATGTCTGTGACATCTATATCGATGTGATAATAGTCTGAAAAGGCATCAATCTCGCCAACGAGCTTTCCCCTTGAAGAACCAGAAAAATGCAGGAAGTACCTATCAGAAAACTCTAATCAGACAGGTGAGCAAAAACAAGTAACACATTACGAAGAAACCATACTAACTTTGGTTGCAGATGAAGAAGGTGCTTTTGCTTGCAACAATCCAAGACCCAAGAATAGTGAATGACATCTCCATGCTGAACGGCTGCATGATATCTAAACCCTTTCAAATCAAGAATCAAAATCTCAGCCATAAGATCATGTCAGCAGTTCTTCTCAAAATGAAAAACAAAGGCAGACCTTTCTTTTCAGCAGCAATGCAATGAGTAACTGAATCATTAAGATTCATTGAGAATGATCCTCCATTTTCAACCACAACCTTGTGAAGATAGTCCATTGAAAGGGATTGAGGAGCGTTGATAAAGTCTAACTAGGTTAAGGAAGTGATTCTTACAGGAATATCAGAAAACATGTTGGAGAAAAAGAAAAAGTTTGTTTCATCTGCAGGCAAACATCCATGTGAATGAAAGGATACAGAAAACCATGTTAGCAAATATGAAAGTTTCCTCTTGAATATTTGAGACGCCAGTTTGGGTAAAATGAGCAGAGATCACAGAAACATTCTTCCTCGCTCCTCTCTTTGTGGTTTTTGTGCGTTTTGGATTTTGACTTTGAAAACCTGGATGATTGGTTTGCCATGTATTCCCATTGCTTGATTGGACCAATTCTACAAAGGCTGGATTAGTTGACCAAGGACAGGTATCAGAATACTGATGGATTATTATATACTGAGTACATTCATGAAATAATTGGGAAGCAATATTATCGAAGTAAAAAATTAACCAGAGCAGCGCCATCCCCTTCAGATAATTTTTTTTTGTACATTTATATCTTTCCACCAAAAAAGGGCTAGAATGTTGCTCACTAGTTACAACTAGAGCAAGACAAATCTCGTGAACAACAGGAAAATTAAATAAATTAAATCCATGCGAGTACATGTACTATTTCAGGTGCCTTTCCTGGATTATTCATTAAATTCATAGAATGCTTGTCTATCATTAAGACAAGTTCTTCCATCAGAACATTTAGTTGGTTAGAGTATGCCACTCACTAATGCAACTACTAAGCAGTGAAATAAAGGCAAGGAGCACTTGGATCAGATCATGTGTACAAGGATTTCTTCCATAGAAAAAATTCAAATTCTTATTCAAAAAGTTCAAGCTAACATGATGCATTGACAAATTGACAATATTTTCACTGGCATCAAGTTGGATTATATTTGTAAGACGTCAAAGAAATATGTAGTTCTAGATTAGGAGACACGATATTATGAAGCCAGTTCAGGTACCATGTTGATGTGATAATATTATTAAGGTTCGACACCAAACCTACTCTATACCATTTAACTTTTGCATCCCTTGTATATTTTCTTATTTACACACAAGTCCTTGATATAACCATCTTAACATTTTTGGTTTGAATTGGATTTGGTTAAATTCTAAACCAAACTGAAACCAAATTTATTATCCTAAATAAAAAATACATATTTGTCATTGAGTTATTTAGAGTAATTCAACATTTATAAAGTATATGTCAAAAATTCAACATAAGACATTAATTAACATATTCTTTTTCAACAATTTTTAGACCTCAAAAATCACATTTGACATTATTTTATTTTAAAAAATGATGTTTGAATGCAAACTCAGTCCCCCAAACCAAAGCGATAAATTCAATTCATATTAAGTTTCCTTTACAAGAAATTTGGTTTGATTTCCAAGAAATAGAAAAAAAAAATCTGTATGATTGAAACCAAATAGAAATTTCTGAGTACCCCAAATCTCATTTTTAAGAATCAGATATAGACACAATAAGCTACAGTTTTTTTCTTTTAAGGCAGACACATTAACAATATGTGAAATTCCTTAAGATATATCTCCCTCATAAGTTCAAAAACGGGGGAAAATGCATCTACTGCTAGGATTGAACATACAGCCACACTTCACAATGTAATCAAAATGGATAACAAATGTAAGAAGAAAGTCAAAAAAATATGTAATTTTAGATTAGGAAATCCACAATGCAACAAAGCATTGCAATGCACCAACCAGTTCTAAAGAATATAGACATAATAAGCCACAGTTTATTCTTTTTAGTTTTTATTAATCTTATGAAGACCAACATAACTTGCATGTAAAATTCCTCCAGATATGTCTCCCACATTAGTTTAAAAGGAAAAAAAACAGCTACTAATACAACTGAGCACACTATTCTGATGCAAAAGGCACAAACATGGACAAGGATGAAGGAGCTTACATTGCAAATCTAGACAATCATGCCATGGTTTGTCGTATCTCACCTGAGTAATTCGGGGGAACCTTAGACCATATGGTGCCATAAACACCTGAAGGATTGAAACAATTGTTGCAAAGTTAAAATAGATCTTGACATGATAAAGGCAAACCAAGTAGTACAGTAATTAAGATGACACTGCAGTGCATATACATGCAAGATTCAGTTTGAAATAATGGAGCAATTAGATATCTGGATGTTCCTACAACGAGTAGCATAACTACACTTGCAAAGAAATCAGATAGCAAGAGTACCTCTGATTTTATTGTTCGGATATCACTATTTATAGATAGAATGACAGATCTGCATTCAGAAGAGGAACTCTTAAGGCAAGTACTAGTTAAATCAATGAGAATTAGGGAGAAAGGCTTACTAACTTATCAGGGCTCTCTATCCACACATCTGGTCTCTCCTTCAAATTATTTGTAACTACATAACAATGTGGAGCACTTTTTGGGTACTCATTTTTCCTTAAAAATGCCAGGCAGAAATTAGATTGCAACCATGTTCAAATACAAAATAAGATAAATATATGTCATGTAAAGTGAATAGTTAATGAAAATAATACATAGGTTGGTTAATGAGCTGGAATAGGCCAAAAAGCAAATATCTTAATGCACAAGAATATAATTGATCCACTGTGCAAAATATACCTGACGGTTCATGCAATCATTGTCGGGAATCTAGTGAAGCATCTGATCAGAAAAGCCAATTGATTTACTTATGTGGAAGTGCAAGTTCTTGTCGAAAACTAATAAGAGTAATTGAAATTGGGAAAGTTCTTTTAAACCGACATCTTTCTTGTTGCACATCCAGCTAAAAATAATATCAAAGTGAAAAAAACAACTAAGAAAACTGATCCATTATCTCATTCAAATACAGCAGTGGGCTTTGTTGGTTAAAGAATTAATACCAAAGAGCATATAATAAATTGAAATGGAGTAATGGACCCTTCGAAGGAAGTGTAGAGGTCATCTTTACTGAGCCCTTCTTTTAATCTGTTTGGCTTCTTGAAACAATAGGAGAAGCGAATGACCTATAGCTACCAGAGTAAGAGAAACACATAGGATGAGGAAAAAGTGTTGGATATGGAAAAGCAGTAAAAAGTGTGACGAAAAGGATAGTGTGGTCAAATTTAAAGGAATGATCATCTATTAAATATTAAGCTATTGGATTCTTTTATTTTATTAATTCTAAGTTCCATTGCCTGGCAACAAAGTTCACACACACAAAAAAAAGAAGAAATGAAGCATAACCATATCAGCAAAGGTCGAGATTGATGAAATATGGACATTGAGCTACCAATATCCTATGGTAAGGTTATGATACTGATAATCAGATTAAGATCCACCAACATTTACAGAAGTAAAAGAGGAGAAAAGAGGAAAATCATCTGTTGGCCTGCTTTACTTTGTCTCATCTTCTTCTTTTGCAATTACAGTAGTAAACTGGTTATGTATGACAATACCATCAATACATTGGACAAGCATTGGTTTAAGAAAAAAATCCTTATCTGCCAAAATAATGAATTATGCACGAAATGGAAATGAGAATATATATCACATTAAAAAATGGTACATAAACCCTATAGCAATATCAACAAGTGTAAGATACCTGAAATAAGGCTTCAGCTTGGCAACTAGAGAATTTAACTCCTCATCAGCAAGACCACTGCCAACTCGACAAAATGATATAAATCTGCATATCAATATCAATATCAAAAAGTCATGTTAGTCCCAACTCCCAACAATATAGAGTCAGCAATATGAATCATTCCTGCATGCCTGGTTCCTTCAAGCAAAAAAGGCTACAAAGTATCCAGACACTTAAGATATATCATATATTATATATAATCATTATCTGCAACATAAAAAATAATCTTATCAACAACCTACAAGCAAGTGATCTTAATCAGCTGCCACAGTCAGGTGAAATATGTGCTCACGTGTAAAGAATGATCGATGAGATATTCCAGAAAAAATTCCAAGAGTAATAATCTCTTTCTGAGCAACAGCAGCATGATAAATTTACATAATCTATTAGGTTCTATAAAAGAAAAATGCTCAAGATTATCCACCTCTTTGGGTAGCCAGCCGTCTCTGAAAGCTCAGCGAGACCCACTAGAAACTGAGACACCTGAAAAATAAACAAGGATAATAATTCATCCATACAAGTTGAAATGATAACACAGAACCATTTGGAAAGTAGAATTTTTTGGAGTCAGTATCCCTATATTTTCTATGTCACTTAATTAGTCAGCAACAGTAAGAAAGATAAACATGGAACTATTAAAAGGCAGCAATTAGCATAACCTAACACATTTCTGCTGTTAGAACTGGCGAGTTTGGTCCGACACTATTGTTACTATAGTATTATTAGGCTTGAGGGTCATACATAGAGTATTATCACCAACTGATAAAAATATATAAAAACAAGCTCTCACGTGACTAGGACAATGGCCTGTCAAAAGAGGGTGCAAATCATGCATCACTCACCCATGCAACCCTGTTTGGCTCAAGTATATCCGCAGACATTTTGTTAAACATTCCACATATCTTTGACCTATAAACCACATCTTAACAGCAGTAACCTGAAAGGCATAATTTTTACCATTCAACTGCTCTGACGATAGCCAAGGGGAGAATAAACTGTAGTTGTTAGGAGACTGGGGTGCACACTACAGCTTGAGATGGTGATCGCCCAGGGAAATTGTGGCTCACTGTGTGGTTCACTATATTATTCTCAATTTTCATTTTAATAATCAATATTTAGTATTTAACTTAAACATCTAATTAATATTTTTTGGGGGTTTATTAGAGAATTTTAAGGATGTCTTGTACTTTAAAATCATTATAGGTGGACCTATCTGTGGAATTTTAAATTGTATTGGATTAAAAAATTAGGATTTTTGAGTCAGCTTTTTTATGACTCAAGTTTGACTCAATTTAGAATTCATTTGGTCGAATTATGAGTGAACAAAGATCCAACCGACACCGATTTTGGTTCAGTTCAAGGCACTAATAGGGTAAAATTAGTTTGGGGTATTCTTGAGGTGTGACTGACAGCCTCTTCCGCCCACGCTCACATACAGTCCTCCATGATCGAACACCTCTTCTTCTTCTCTATCTTTCTACTAAATTCCAATAGAAACCCAAGATTTTTCCTCTTTAAACCTACCTCCTCCTTCCCTAAGGCCGGCCACCCTCTCCTCCTTCCTTTCTAGAGCCGGCAACACTTCCCTGGGCATTAGACAAAGCAAAGGCAGCAACTATCAACTGCTCCGCTACGATTTAGTGAGTGCTCCCTCTTCTTCTTCTAATTAGAGGTATCTTTTAGTGCTTCAGGGGAAACAATGGAGGTTCCCTAAGCCATGTTTAAAAAATTGTCTTGATCCCTATACTTTGAGGCTAAGTTTTAATGTTGGATGTTCTAGAGCAGCAACTTGGAGAGGGATTTTGAGATTTCCGTTGTCAAGGAAAAGATTTACTACTTGTGGCAAGTATCCCTTTGGTCTAAAGCTCCTCTTTGAATAATAAGGGATATCCAAGCCTTAATTTGACTTCTTTTGTGTAGGGATGCTAAAGTTGGACTCTAGAGTCTAGACCAATTCAGGAACATCCTTTCACAACGTCTTATGAGTGAGCGACCTATAGTCTAAAGAAACATATAGGGAGTTGCAAAATCAAAGAGTGCATACCCTTGTTGTTGAGGCTCATTTGGGAAGCAAGGTTGTCCCAATTTGTAATTTTGACAATTGGGACATGAAATTAATACATGGTTCTTGGATGGGAGAGTGACTCTTGAATCGTGGAGTAAGAAGGGATTATGTCTAGTTTGAGAGGCATGATGTGCAAGTCTCATATAGGAGAACATCAAGGGCACTCTATATCTAGCATCTCACACTTAGAATAATGTCGCAAGCATGATGTACAAGATCTCTTGCGTAAAGCCGCAATGAGGGCATAATGTACAAGAGCTCTCATGCAAGGTAGTGCCAAGAGTGGGATGTATCTCACACTTGCCATATAATGAGGGAAAAAGGTGTAGGATCTCATGTCTTACAATTGGCACCCTACATAATATATTTAATTCATGTAATTATTTATATACTATTAATTTAATAATATTCCAAAAGTAAACTTATTATTCTATTAAAATCATATTTATTTAATATTACATATGAATTGTATGTACAACGACCTTTTACTATTTTATTATATTAAAAACTTTACAATCATGCTATTTATTCATTATTTAATTAATGCTCAAGTATATTATTTTGAATAAATTAACCAAAAAAATTAGATATTAAATTTATTTTAATTACAGATTGTTTTGTCTTATCTTTATGACTAGTTCTAAAAGTATATAAAACAGACTTGGAAGAAAATGTGAAAAATTGAATGTACCTCGCCTCCACGACGTCCAGAACCAAAATAACCACCTACAATAAATCAATCAGTTTACTTGACATAGGTATGAATCTAAGTCTGACATATGATGACTAGAATAAGAAAGAAACAAACCAATAATAAGAACATCAAGATCAGAACCAGCATGTATATAGTCAGGTTTCAGCTTTAACCATTTTCCACTACGATCACTAGGTTCCCATTTAGATCCAAGATCCTTCAGCACAATTCCTTCATCTCTGAAAATGATTTTAGACAGTACATCATAGGAAGATTATAGAAATAAGGTACAAATATGACAGGAAATCAACTATCATAATAGCTCAAATATGACAGGAAATCAACTATCATAATAGCTCAATGTAGGAGACTAAAGTCAACTTGGCATGGAAAACCTATCAAAATTTTTTTACTGAACTTAATCCCCTCAGAAATCCTTTTTCCTAATATATTATTTATGAAAGTTGGTCTTCCTACTGCAAGCATCATACATCATGATAATAACTTCCAGTGTCCATCTTTTAGTGTAATCTTAATTTGTACGACAAACTGGAAGTATTAGAAAAAAAAAATTGCTAAGTTAATGAACATAAGTTATTTACATAGATCACTTTCAGGCCCAAGTTATTGGAACTTCTATAAAGATTGTAAAACAACCTGATATTTGAGTTCTGCACTTCGGCTATTTTGACACAATCTAGATTGCTATGATGGTATCTCAAACATATAAACACTAAAAACACATTAGGTAAACTAAATAACAACTTATGGAGGTGTGTTTAAGTCATTGAAAGCAAAAACATATTCATAATACGAGCAGACAGACATTTAATCCATGAATAACAGAATAAATGTAAAAAAAAACAGACTGATCCCAGAAAGTATCTTCAAAAATTAAATTAGGACCATAACTTGAAGCTCTTAATCACTCTTCATATAAGAAAAAGTAAAACAAATTCGAAGGGGAAAAGGTGACAACATATGGATCATCAGAACCTATTCTCAACGGTGCCTTTAAAGAACCTCTCCACATCTTCCACACTGTTAGCAAGAACAGACCAACATGGTTCACCTGAAAAGTATCATAGGCTCCAAACTTCTATAAGTATGAATTATTTATTAAGCATGACATCAAGGGGAAAATTGAACAGACAGATGGATGAAGATCACCATTAGGTACCAATATCTCTAGGCGTCCCTTCAAGGGTCTCACAACTTTCTGCATAAGACTATGTCGTTCCATCAAACTCTGATGAATCACACTAGTGTCTCCAACATAGAGAATATCAAATGCTACATCTGGATCTGTTAAGCTAGAAAGCAGTAGCTATGAACAAAATGTTAACCAAGTTAAATTCATTCAAATTCAAGAGCCTAAGTCATGGGAAAATGACATGAAAATGTGCATAAGACCTGAAGTGACTTAAAAGGAGTGGAGAGGAAGCTATATCTTATAGAGTACAAGGTCAATTTAATTTAACAATGGCACTCACACAGCATCAACTGCCAACCATTCAGTCAGTATTTAAGATGTACAAAACTTCACACGTTATCCACATAAATGATGACAGAAGTGAAAAGTGAAACAGAGTTCAAGGCACAAAAGTGTGCTAGCCGCTAGGTACAACATTAAAACACTACAAAAAGAAAATAACAAACATAACAATAACCTCATGTGAACTATATTATATAATCCAATAATCATATCTCACCAGCATGAAACTCTACAAAAATTCAGAAAGTCAAAGGATACAACATAACTGCATCCAAAATAAGATAGAATTAGATCAAGTTAGCTACACTTTGTGTGTATACTGAGAAGATGGAGGTATATCATGAAAATGAAAATCCTCAGTTTACCTGACGAAAACTCTCCAGACCTTCCCTAGCTGCCTTTGCTGCAATGATAAAGGTATTTTATAGATTAGTTAATAAAAACATGTTTAAAATGACAAGAAACAGCTGGAGATATGTATCCAAAGACCTATTTCTTGATTTGAACCAAATTCTGCAAAACGCTGAGCCGAGGTGTCCCAAACCAGCATTTCACCATCCAGTATACACCTATATATAGCATCCACACAAATGGATTTTACAATACAACAACAACCAAGCCTTATCCCACCTAGTGGGGTCATCTATACAAATGCATATTAACCTTTTGGAAATAGGCATATGCCAAATAAAACATGTCAACAATAACATTGCCAACCAAAGACATTTAAAAGAAAATTAATTTTCTTTTTAATTTTGCAAACAAGTCAAATGTCTGACAGGAGCATATGATAGAACATAGAACATTTGATATGAGAAGTTCCACTATGAGACGAAATTGTGGAAATATGAATAGAAGTATATGAGGAGATTCATATGTGACAGATCTCGTGAGATTCTATTTCTGATTTATTCTACCAATTGATTCTGTTCACAAATAGAACATAGAAAATAAGGGTTAATGAAGCATACTGAAAGAGACGTAAGACAAGATGGTTACCTGTCAACCAGGACGTTTTGTATAATAATATTTGACATGCCATGTGCATATTCAGTATGATCGAGAAAGTTTCTGATTCATTGAAGAATAACAAAGTTAGCAATGCAAATTCTTGGTTTCTCTATCGCTTCAGAGTGATGAGATATTAATCCATTTAAGTTAGACAACAATAACAAAGGTTCATATATATATATATATATATAGTGAAATCCCATAACTGAATCTATTTAAACACAAGCAACAGTTATACAAATTTCTAAGACCTGGCAGCATCTACCTTGAGAAATAGTGGATTTCCTCTCCATTTTTGTGAATCTGAATGCGATCGCCATCAAACTTACACTCAACGACTATATTCTTTCCATGAAGCTAAATAAAGAAATAAAACATAAAACAAAAGATATCTAGATTGGAACACAAAAACAGAGAATGTTTGCATAATTAATTTCTTGGAAAGAATAAATAAATGAACAATTTTGAGATAAAGAAAAATAAGAAATTGAAATGTGCTTCAGAATTGAACATCCAAAAGTTAAAAGAATAGGAATCCACAACAAGTAAAAGAGATGTCATTTCGATGTATCTCCAAGTTAAAGAACTGATATGGCTCCTTTCAAGAAAATATAAAAAAGTAAATGTAACTATTTATAAGAATAGAAGAGGAGCCTTGGTGTAACGGTAAAGTTGCTGCCATATGACCCAGTGGTCATGGGTTCTAGTCGCGAAAACAACCTCTTGCAATGCAAGGTATAACTGCGTACAATATACCCAATGAGATCTGACTCTTCCCTGGAACCCCGTATTGGCGAGAGCTTCGTGCACTGGGCTGCCCTTTTTGTTAAACTATTTATATGAATATTACACCACTCGTTATTGAGGCAAGGATGGAGGTTCAAGTTCCTTGAATTAGAGTTAAAGAAAAACATAGACGCAAGGAAATAGATAGCAAATCAAGCATCCAATAGACAACAAGCCAGATGATAATACATTCTAGTAAGCATAAGAGCATTAATGCATATGCAATCATGCACGAACAAACCGGAGGTGCAATACGTGCAATGATCAATATAGATGCCAAAACTTTAGTATTGTAAAATTCATGTCAATGTGCTCAAAGTAAACCAAGATAGAAAAAGAGACTTGTACAGATCCATAAGTGACCATAACACAAGAAAATCACAAGATTAGAAGAGGAAGGATTCCATGATGCATTACAAAAACAAATTAAACAAGCAAGTTAAACACGACAACAACCAAGCTTTTATCCCACTAAGTGGGGTGTGCTATATGGATCCTCCTACGTAATTGGCTCAATTCCCTACTATATTCTCATCTATATTTAAATAAACTTTATCCCGTTTTATCACTATTAACTAAGTCTTCTTTAGTCTTCCTCTTTCTCGATTAATGTGTGTATTTGTCATAATTTCATATCGCCTAATTGGGGCATTTATTGTACACCTAAGTACATATTCATACCATCTTAAACATGTTTTTCAAAGTTTTCCTTCAATAAGTGCAACTTGACTTTCTCTCTAATATTCTCATTTCTTATCATGTTTATCCTTGTATGGCCACACATCCACCTTAACATTCTCACCTCTACAACTCTCATCTTCTACTCATGTGTTTGATTCATAACCCAACATTCAAGTCTATATAACATAACACATTCAACCACCATTTTGTAAAACTTCCCTTTAAGCTTCATTTCAACTATCCTGCTTGTATCCTATGTAAAAACATCACTATCAGTCCCTCCATTCTTTTACAAAAACAATCGTAGATACTTAAAGCTCTCAGTCATCTCCTACATATGACATATGCAACCAAAATATTGAGTCAAAAAACTCATTTCATTTAAACTAATTAAAGTGATTAAAACACTTATTTTGCATGTGACAAACACTTAACATGTTAATTATATGCATGTTATTTATATAAAATTTATCCATGATTAATATTGATTGTTGTATAGAACAGGAACCTTGACGCAATGGTAAAATTACTGCCATGTGACTGGAGTCATCGATTCAAGCCGTGGAAACAGCCTCTTGCAATGCAAGCTAAGGTTGCATATAATAGACTCTTCCTCGGACCTCCACATTTGCGGGAACTTCGTGCACCAGGCTACACTAATATTGATTGTTGTATCTTATGTGTTTTGCATTGCATGGTAACATATATATTTTCTCTATGTGAAAGTATGAATTAGATATCCTATGTTGGTCATCAATATAAATATTTTTAAATTTTAATGTTGACTACTTATGCCCTTGCACACCACATATGTGCTTTGAGTGGATTGACTGCATACCACCAACATATGATTATCAAAACCTTTGGTTCTACCGTCTCAATACACTCAATAATTAAATGAAGATCAGGAAATAGCAAGGGAAACAAAAGACCAAAGCATCTTAAATGTCAGGAGAAGCTAAAGTTAAAAAAAGAACCTTTTTCCATGCATTCATAGCATCACTGACTCTCATAGCTAACTGAGGTCTAACAGGTTTCCCAACTTCAATATCCTGCACATAAGCAATTAATTAAGTGGCAAGAATATTTTGATATCAAGTAATAAAAGAATCTGTAAAGTCATAAAATGTGAGAGTTAGGAGGCACTCAAAACAATATAAATTAAATATTTTTCTATGCAGCCCAAGAAAAGATATGAATACAATGAACCAAACTGTATTTCATCTACTGTGGAAAGGTGACAGTAGACGAGTAAAATATTTTAGCAATTGACCGAAACAACCCCCAGAGTTCATTCAACCATGAGTCCATAATCTCTTAAGTAATTCCAACCATGAAGAGAAACAGAAGCATAACTTCTTAAATTTTCATCACTGGTAACAAGCTACATGTTGCTTTCCACCACAGTTTCAAACAAAGTTTCCAAACTAACAGCTACATGTTGCTTACTAACACAGTTTCAAACAAAGTTTCCAAACTAACAGCTACATGTTGCTTATAAACTTAATTGTGCCAAGGTTTTCTGCAAGATGCCAAATTGTCCAGTTTCATATGAGATTGTTTCTCTGATCATCAAGTACCACTATGTAGCAAAACATATCATATCAAAAAGTTATTGAAATCCAGCATATCAATCAATGTTGGAGGTGCAATGGGTGGATAAGCTACAGCTATTCTGTGTGAGAATCGAGCACTGTGATAAACACAGCATACAAGTCGTATTGTGTCATAAAGGTATCATTAAAACCTCATGACAATCCCTATTTCACCAACAATAGTAGAAATCTTGTGTGAACTAAAACATATGAAAGTAAGCTATAGGGCAATATATATATTATATACACACACACATATCATCAAGCAGTTTTCATATAACTTGTAAATTGCCTTTTGAAAGTTAAGAACTAGTGAGCCACTAGCAGGATTAGGTTTGTTCTTGACATATTTCAGCAAGAGATTGTTTCGTTAAGGAGAGGAAAGGAGAGAACACATTTCACAATCCTCTCCCCGATACCTTGGTAAGGATTCTAGAGAAAGGAGCTTCTCTGCCTCTCCATGGTGATTTGGAGAAAAAATTTGTTTGCATGGTCAATGGGTGTGGGCTTCTCTCCCAGAACAGCAGTAAAAAAGTTTATTATGTGCTACATAGTCAGCGTTGTGGATGGTGTCATTGTCAAGGCTGCAAGGTGAAGACTAGGAATAAGCATTGACTGCTGTGCGCAAATGAGGCAATATATGTAGCGAGCGAGCGAGTAGGGGAGCATCTATGACAATTAAGCAAGGCAGTATTTGTAGGAAGAGAGAAAGGCAACATCTATGGCAAGCAAAGTAGTGTCTATGATGAGGTAGCATCTCTGGAGAGTGGTCAAGGGGACATTTATGGGGAGCCATGGGCAAGGTGAGATGACATGAGGTCGTTGAGCGGGTTTGCAAATGAGACGAGCAAGGTGACATCTACAGATGAGGTGAGATTGATGAGGAAGACAGGCAATCTTCCCATTTCCATTCACCCCACTCCTTTCACTCTACCTTTTTCCCATTATCCAAGTAAACAAGTTCTGAGTGATTCCTTCTCTTCTCTCCCTCTCCTCTCCTCTCCTTTCCGCAAGGGCAACACTATTTCCTTTGAAGTAAACAAGAGACATCAATAATTTCATTTCATTTTTCTTTTCTTTTATTTTTAAGGCAAACCCAACACAATGGAAAAAACTTTCTTGCCCCCTCCACATTAGTCTATATAAATGCAACACAAAATCTTCATAGGTAAAACAAAAGTAAGATTTCTTGTGTAATTAATCATATTGGCATAAATTGCTCACTTGAAAGATTTTAACTAGTATTTGTAATCTATATCAGTTGTTTGAGTAAATGAAACATTTGCAGGATCACTTCTATGAAAAGTACCTAACCAGGAGCCTAAAATTCAAAATTTCGCTTATGCACTTCATAGAATAACTGTCTGCAACTCCATGCCCATGTAAATTTTGCTAGTTAAAGCACATCTTTTTTTCTAATGAACTTGGCATCTATTTAGGCAAATAGTTAATGTAATAAAATAATAAAAACCTAAAAATACCTGTTTCTTTTGTCGTTGTGTGCGATCTTTCAACTTTTCGCATACTAATTTAAGGTCACAAGTGACATTGAATAAATCTTCAGCATCAAGATGAAATTCATGAAATATGCTTTTTTCACTAATTCCCAGCTTTAAATCTACAAGAAGAATTAAATTTAAAAAAAATGGTCTTTCCATGGGAGAGACAAGTTAAGAGAATATTAAATACATGAGCTTATACTACCTTTAAGGATAATCATGAGAATCCACTTCATTTCCAAGGCATTTGTTTTCTTTATGAGACTTGACAGAACAGCAGCTTTTTCTCCCCTGTTTGGCTGGATGGTTAATCACAACTTGATGGGCGAAAAAGACAAACAGAAAAAGAAATTGAGCAAACAAAGATAAAAATAAAAAATAAAAATAACTGAAATATACAAATTTTACATGGCAACGATAGAGGTTCAAGAATAATATATAAAAGTTGGAATTTCTTTATGAGGAAAGGTATCATTTCAATAGCTTGAGCGAACAAAAAAGTCCAACATTTCTACAATATTGACAGATATTTGCCAACTAGTTTGCATATAATAGGTACTTGTTTTCCGTTGATGCTAATTGATCAAGCATATCATTCAGCTCTTTGATCGTGAGCCCTCCAGAAACCATCCCCTGCCTGCGTTGAAGAACCTGAACAGCAAGCAGCAGAGTTCGCGTGAACAAGATGTCAAGGAAAGAAATCCAACGAGCTTTTAGGATATGAAGAGTGAGGTTCTCTAGAACCCCCCATGAAGTTGCACCAAGCAATAAACCAAAAAAATACATTAGAAAAATGAAAGATAACATGAATAGATTAGTTAAAATGCATTATCCATTTACTTGTCACAAGAACTGGCTGCACATTGCTCAAAAAATTGGATGGGCAACAATGGTTAGAATAAACAGGGTTTTTTGGTTATCATTGTTTAAAATCTTTATCTAGTACCACTACTTGATTTAGTGTCAGCCTATGTTACTCGGACTCAGATAATATGAATCTAAAAATTTAGTGTCAGCCTATGTTACTGGGACAACAAACTCTAAGATTTTGGTATACCAAAAGACAAGAGAATAGAGACAAGAATTTAAGCTAGAAACTAGAAAATTGATCCAAAATTTATTAACCAGAAGGCTTCAAGTCTAATTTTGATGTAACTACCTGTTAAAAACATTTTGCAGCCAATGAAGCAGTAAATTTATCATAAATCTACAATCAGTCAACAAGCCAACTCTAATTGTGCAGTTTTGTCAGGTAACAAATCTTAGATAAATTTGAGTTGAGGTTTCTTTCAATGGAAACATAAGGAGAGGAGAGAGGGATTTAACAAACCATAACCCGATTCCTTCCATTACTTTCTTCAGTTCAGAAACCAGGGCATCTAAATACAAGGTTTAAGATTTTTATTATTTAAACAGAGTCAGATATTCCAATCAAAGACAGATGAACTGCTCCATCTTTGTTCCTACTGTCCCTAATATTCAACACAAAGATATTAGATGCAATCTAGTTGGAACCAACACGGTTTTGAATACTGTTCTGTGCTGCCTGAAACTGAGCAACACGTATGGTTCTGATCAGCCACCAAGCATAGAACACCTCAAAATAGCCAAATCCAGATCCTGGACAGCCATGAAATTGCAGGTAAGCTTCTTGTTCTTTATTGCTGTAACAACTTCTTCATCGCGTCTTCTTCATTTTCCATTTCTTTTACTTCTCAAATGATGCCAACTTGTATAAACTGTACTGACCCATAATAGGAGCATCAGTAGCAAAGCCTCTAATATTTTGGCAAGCCATTGACACCCAACACAGGAATGGTATTGTAAACCTTGGGGACTCAAATGGACTAGTACTCCAATGCATAAGAATACTTTACACTAGGAGATGGTATAACACTGGGGTTTACATCCACCTGTGGGTGCCTCTTCCAACTGACAGTAATTGTTTGTTTTACTGATTTCATACACAACTCGTGGATTTGATAGAACAAAGCAACTAATAATTAACTTTAAAAAAGTTGTCATAAGCAAATAGACACAAAAATCTTGGAACTAATGGTCATTACGGCATGTAAGAAGAGCTTCAAGAATCATCAATCTATTGAATTTATGCATTATATTATAAATCTTGACTAGATGGTAAAAGGTAACTAGAGGATAATAATTTGTTAGTAGAATGAAGCACTCAGCTCTTCTTTGCATTTTTCTCATTTCTTATAAAGATTAAAAATAGGAATGAAGTATAGGGAACATAGTGCCGAATAAAAGGGGTAAAGCTGTGGGATAAACACCACTTTCTTCTACACCATAGCAAATGGGAATCAGATGACTAATCTCACTTCCTCCATCCTACTTACCTTTCACTGTGCCAAGATTGTTAGCACCTCTCTAGATCATTCCATATCCATCATGGGCATAACATTCTCGCCCATAACTTACCTAAATGCAGGGCAGCAAGACCTCAACACCTTCCATGCTGACACTTTTCACCAACTGGAGCCCCTCTTCCCCTCGAAGGAGACCAAAGTTTTTTTTCCAAAATGGGGAAATACAAGTCATCCCACAGTTGATGCAGGAGATCAACTTGATTCATAATTTTGCTTCGACCCACCAAACTCCCTCCTCACACTGGCTTCCTTACTCCTAAGCATCAACCTTCCATTGGTAAACTCAGGAAAAGGCACTTCCTTTGGTTACTAAAGTGTCCACCTTTTCAATGTTTAGCTGGTTCTCACCCTCCCAAAATCCTCTCGTATGTAAATATAACCATGAACATGATCCATTACATTTATCTAGAAGGTAGGCTGTTGGCCTTCCTCAACACTTGAGAAAATAACATCAGGCATGATGGATTCATTATGACAAAAGGTAAACATTTCGAAAAGTAGTTATACAGAATGAATTGAATGCGTTTATCATTAACAGCTTATATTTTGAAAGAGCCAAAAAAAGGAGTCTAGCTATATTGTGCTGACTAACAAGGCAACCCCGGGATGAAGATACATCGTACTTGCAAGAAATGAGAAACTAATCCGTTCACAGAACAATGAGGCATGTGGGACGAAGCGAGAGTACTCGTAGCCACTTTGGAGCACAAAAAGGCAAGGGAACTATTTTCGAAAGAAGTGATTTTGGAAAGGGAAACGGACCTCCGCAGCCACAAGAGCGAAGTTTCCAGCATTAGCGCCGGATCGGGCGCCACCCTTGCGCCAGTTGATGAGTCGGAGGGCGTCGGGGGAGTCCTTGGCGAGGCCGAGTGCGTCGACGAGGCATGCGGCGAGGGCGGATTCCTTGAGGCCGTAGGTGCCGCGCTCGCGGTCGAGGCCGGGGAGGATGAGGCGGATGGCGCTGAAGTACTCGCGGCCGGTGTAGACCCGATCCAGGAACGTCCGGAACCGCTTCCGCTTCTTGACTGCCCTCCGGTCGCGGAGCATCGCCTGGAACATGCTGACCAGCAGCCCGAACCTCACAGTAGCGTCCGACATCTGGTCGATCGAAGCTCGCAGTTGCCGGAATGAGCGTCTTGTCGGTGTTCGATCAATTTTCAGAAATCAGCGGTGGGGTTGTGACTTCTCAAATAAGAACCAGAAGAACAGTACAAATCAACGGTTCGATTCGAATTCAGCTCGCGGACGATGGAAGAACAATCAAATAAAATATTATGAATTTAAATTTAATTTTAAAAAAATTATTGAATAAGTTCGAATTCAGATTAAATTTAATAATTTTAAATATAAATTAAATATTTTTTAATTCGATTCAAAAAAAACTCACAAACAAACTTGACTCATTTGCATCCTAATGGTACAAAACTCATTAATGATTATCGTTTTTTTTCAACTCATTAATAATTGAAAATATTTGAAATCAGAAAATTCGGCATGTTTAACCTATAAAAAAATATCATGAAGAGAATATTTCAAATTTAAAATGAATTTAAAGTTTTTGGTCCATTAATCACTTATTATTGAAAAGTATCTATAATCTATAATCAATATATTTGAGCATGTTCAATTTTTTTAAAAAAACAAAGTAGAGAATGATTTAGGTTTTGAGTTAATTTGATATATTTATAGGGCTGTAAACAAGCCAAGCCGAGCCAAGTTTTGGGGTGTTCAAGCTTGTTCGATAAAGTAACCGAGCCAAGCCGAGCCAAGCCGAGCCGAGCCTAAAATGAACCAAGCTTTTGAAATGATTGTCCAAGCTTGACTTGGTTTATTTTTTATGAGCTTGAGCTTGTTTGAAGCTTGGCTTGAGCTTGGTTCGTTTAGATGTTA
>JBBUKS010000085.1:235295-253017 GCA_038050645.1 Hedychium gardnerianum | reverse complement strand
ATTTGATTGAATAGTTGCCTCAGCTCCTTGTTGTTTGAAGAAACCCTCCCTTTCAATTGGTCTTTTTTCACGAAAAGTAGACATGAGATAAGAAATCAAGTCTTTCTCTAAGATTTCGAATAGTTATCCCGAATTCAAATTGATTATGTTTCGCATTTTCTTCGAAGAAAGATAATCAAACAATTTCCAATCATGGTCCTTGCAGATAGGTTTAAATCATTTTTAATTATTATATCTTATATACCAATTTGCAAACCGCCAACTTCACAGAAAAAAATTCTTAAGGCATTAAAAACTTATTTTTATAAAATAAATAGTGTTCAAGATATATAGAAAAAAATAAGTAAATCAAAAATTAATATCCAATTAGTCACATTAAACAATTTTGCATCAAAATGATTAAAATAAATATTTCAAACAATGTTTATCAATGAATCAAACAATCTCTAAGCATCTTGAACTTGCAATGACTTCTTGTATGACTACAGAAGCAATGAGGAGCACACAATGCTCATGGACGAGGCTGCCATGCAAGCTCTGTGAGCCAAGGAGGCAACCTGATTCCGGTGAACGGGTAGAGGATACTTGCAAACCCAAATACTTAGTTGACACAAACAAGTTATTTGACAATAACTATCACGTCCTGGGATATAATTTCTATAGTTTCGGTACCTCACTCACTCGGTGACAATATAATAAAAGAGAATCTACGAACTATTTAAATAAAATAACCAAAAAATTCATCAACTTTATATATCATAGATATCATATTCTTTATAGACAGTAAACTACACAGATAAAACGACATATGAAATAACACATAAATACAACGGCACAAAAATAAAACAAACTAAGAATATCGCAATCTCTGAGCAACTCTAGGTACAAGTTGAAACCAATTATAATATCGATAGTATCAGCGCCTACAAAACTAGAGGTCAAAGGGTGCAAACAGTAAGCCAAATGACTAAGTGGTAATCAAGAAAGATGTGTATGAATTTAATTTTATTTAAGAAGTCAAAAAAGTAGAGTAAATCACAATCTCTTATTACAACTTCAAGTTTTTCTTAAAAATTTTCATTTATACATAAATATATATGTATAATCATCTTCAGTTATCATCATATATAATCATGTAATATTTTTATATTAAAATTTAGAATCTCAACTTTATCATCAATTAAGATCAATTTTTAAGTCCTATTATTTAATCAACCGGTATACAAGTCATCCATGATATAATATCAACGTGGGTAAATATCATAAGCATATGAGTATCAACATGTATCAACAATGGTCTAAATATGATAAATCAATTAAAAAGTGAATTACTAAAGCCAATATCGTTGGAGTGTACTGTCATATGTATAGGCTAAAAGTCTCCTTAGAGTATAAGACTATCACATATGTCATCGGTGGAAGACATAATAAACACTGACTAAGGGTTACACCACGCCTCAGGTGTACGGTCAGGTACTCTGGACCGCGGCCACCGCGCTACCACAATAACATGTGGGCGGTCCAATACTCCGATATAAAGCTCTGATATAAAGTTAGGCTCATAGTTTTCACTTTTTAGTATTCTTCATTTATCATCTTTGTTATTTCACTTTAATCCTTTTTACTATCATTGTTCCATTCTAAGTTCATGTCTTATTGGTTAGTCTAAACGATCAACCCAAGTCAACTTTCCATATCAAATATGTTAATTTATTTAAGTATCACCACAAGTCGTAGGTAAATATTATAAATCAAAAAGCTAAAAGTATATCAACAGGTAGAATATCAAGGAGCATGGAGTATGGAAAGTCAAGCAAATCAAAAAGACATGTATCGGAAGAATAATTCAGAATGTCTATTTAATTTTTTAAAACAACCTTTTCCATTTTGATCCTCATATGAACCCACATGTGAACAAAAAATAACATCAATTATCTAGACCTCCAATCATTTCATTATTTTAACTCATTTCACTATTTATAATATCAGTTTAATCCCCTTTTGAAAACAATTATACAAGTATCTATAATCTCATTTATCTCTTTATTCATACACAAGGATAAATGTATCAAAGTCAAAGATCAAAGTTACCCACTTTATGTACAGCGAAATGCTTCGAGTGTCGGCGGATCATCGTGCTCCACTCGAACTCATATCTACAAGTATAATATGGAAATCATTCAAATACTCAAAATGATATCCAATAACATAACACAAGCCAGATCAAATCGTGATCACACTACCTTGTCATATTCCTTCGACCGATAAACTAACAAAGGTGTTTTGTTGATACAAAACGCTCGAGCCAATTGAACCTATACAAATGAATCGTAGTTAGTCCAATGTACCTACTTATGTCGTAAGATCAACAAACAATCATTTACCAATCCTTACCCTCCTGCTTGATTTGGAAAACAAAAGAATAATCACCTTTTGGGTTGCCAAAAGCAAGGGTTAGAGCTTGCTGGAGAAGAACCGAAAAAGAGGGCAGCATGGTGTTGCTCGTGCTCCTGTTGCTGGGAGAGGGCGGCAGCAGCTAGGGCTGCTTTCCCCTCTTCGTTGGCGGCTACGATGAGATCCGGCGAGCTCCGATAGGCTTCGGTGGCTGCTGCCAAGAATCAGGGACAGCAACAGCAAGGGAAGGGGAAAAATCTGATGGATGTTGGCTGGAGAAAGGGCAGCAACTAGGGTTCCTTTTCTCCTCACCGGTGGCGGGTGGTGGCCTCTCTGTTAGCTCCGGCTAGCTCTCCGGCTGCTGTCGGCAAGGGCAGTAGTTGCTGCTATTGGAGAGTAAGTGATGCAGGAGCATCCAACAGTATAACTAATTTATATCATCTAATACGCCTATGTTCCCTTTTAAGTTGTAACAAGAAGAAAATGAGGCTATCCACCTCCCTTTTGGGCCTTGAAGAAGGACAATTAAGACTACCAACAAGGAAGATGATCAATTTGTGGCCTCTTTATGTGTTTACGCTCTATTCAAAGTATGGACGAGGCGAAATCAACTTTTTAGTCGCCGTCGAAATTTTAGATTTAGTCTTTTAATCTTTTCTTTTATTTATTTTAAATTTTTAGGGTTAGTTTTGTTTTTTAAAAGTTAAGTTTAGATGTTAAGTTTATATGTTAAGTTTGATTTTAATTGAATAAAATTTATTTTCGTTTAAACCTAGAGGCGACTTCTCTTCGTTGGCGAATTCCCTTCTTCCTACACTTTCTCTGTAACCTCTATTCAAAAGTCGCACCCGGAGATTTTCTCCCCTGCGCCAGTTGGTATCAGAGCTTTAGATCTATGGATGATCATTATGGTCATGATCGTGGTTGTGAAAGACAAGTTCTGGCTGAGGAAGTCTCGCACCAGGATCGAAGTGTACCGTACAAGCTCATCGAAGATCTACAGAGATAAGTCATGGAGTTATTCCAGCGTCTAATGGTGCAAGATCTTAAAGATCGTGAGGAACGTGATCGAGGTTGTGATAGGCAGGTTCTGGCTGAGGAAGCCTCACACTGTGATCATAGTGCCCGAGATCTTAAAGATATTATCTTGAACTCGAGGATGAGTTCTTTTCAACTTGGGGTGTCTGATGCAGGAGCATCCAACAGTACAACTAATTTATGTCATCATATATGCCTATGTTCCCCTTTGAGTTGTAACGAGAAGAAAACGAGGCTATCAACCTCCCTTTTAGGCCTTGAAGAAGAACGATCAAGACTACCGCCAAGGAAGATGATCAATTCATGGTCTCCTGATACGGTTGCGCTCTATTCGAAGTATAAATATGGCGGAATCGACTTTCTAGTCGCCACCAAAATTCTAGATTTAGTCTTTTAACATTTTCTCTTATTTGTTTTAAATTTTTAGGATTAGTTTTTTTTTTCTAAAACTTAGTTTAGATTTTATCTCCTATTTTTTAAGAATTAATTTTTTTTCTAAAACTTAGTTTAGATTTTATATTTTTTATTAGGATTAGTTTTCTTTTACCTTTTCTTTTTCTGTTAAGACTTTTTCTTATTTCTTAAGCTATTTAAACAAGATTTAGTCCCTTGTAAAAACAGGTTAAGTTTAGATGTTAAGTTAATATGTTAAGTTAAGATGTTGAGTTGGTTTTGATTTAAATAAAATTTATTTTCGTTTAATCCTAGAGGCGACTCCTCTTTGTTGGCGAATCTCCTTCTTCCTACACTTTCTCTGCAACCTCTTTTCTAACGTCGCACCCGGAGATTTCTACCCTGCGCCAGTGTTGAACAAAAAATTGTAAATGACTTGGATGAAGAAGATAATGATAATATTTTTGATGTTCATCCTGAAACTATTGACCAAAAGATTCCTTTACATTTGAATATTGATGATCCTAGAAAATGGGGAAAAAAAATTGATCAAAATTTAAGAGATTTTTTAGTGGAAAAGGGTGCAACTAGAATTGATGGTATCTTGTTTCCTAAAGATAAACTGGTAAACATTTTGATGCATTACATTATGAACGAATAATGCAAAATGGAGAAAAAATGATAGAAAATAGCTAGTTTATTCATCTTCCTTGGATAGAATATTTTTCTTTTGTTGTAAGTTGTTCATAAATCACAACAACATGAATACAATTAGTCAATTAGCTACTGAAGGTTACAAGGATTGGCATAATTTGACTCGATGTCTTACAAAGCATGAAGGAAGTAAGGAACATATTGGTTGTATGACAACATGGAATGAATTGGAAAAAAGACTAAAAAAAACAAGGCAATTGATGAAAGCATTCAGATAGAAATTAATAAAGAAAAAGAGCATTGGAGATTAGTGTTAAAGAGGTTAATTGTTGTTGCCTATAGACTTGCAAAAAATAATCTAGTATATCGAGGAAATTGCGAAAAACTTTATGTGGAGAATAATGGTAATTTTTTACAAATGATTGAAATGATTGCTGAGTTCGATCCAATAATGCAAGAGCACATGCGATATATTCAAGCACATGAGACACACTACACATATCTTGGTCCAAAAATTCAAAATGAATTGATTCAAATGTTGCCAAATGAAGTAAAAACTGCAATTCTTAGAAAAGTCAAAGAAGCAAAATATTATTCAGTTATACTAGATTGCACTCTATACATAAGTCATGAGGAACAAATATCTCTTGTAATACATTGTGTGGATAATTCAACAAACTCTGTTGTGGTTGAAGAATAATGGGTAGCTATTTTGAAAGTGGATGACACTTCTGGATTTGGACAACTAAAAAATGTGTTGAATGATCTTGAGCTTAATATTGATGATATAAGAGGGCAGGGGTATGACAATGGATCCAATATGAAAGGAAAGTATAATGGGGTGCAAAAAATATTACTTGAAATAAATCATAGAGCCTTTTATACACCTTGTGGATGTCATAGTCTGAATTTGACATTATGTGATATGGCTAATTGTTGTTCTAAAACTATGTCTATGTTTGGAGTGATACAATGTATTTATACATCGTTTTCTTCTTCTACCAAGAGTTGGAAAGTTTTTAAAGATCACGTAGAAGGTCTAATAGTTAAGTCATTGTCACAAACTCGTTGGGAAAGTCACGTTGAAAGCGTGAAAGCTATAAAAGAACAAACATCAAAAATTAGATATGCTTTACTTGATTTGGCACAAACGAGTAAAGATCCAAAAACAAAGAGTGAAGCTGAATCATTGGCAACATATGGACTTGAAAATTTTGAATTCTTGCTTGGCATGGTAATTTGGTACAAATTGTTGCATGTGATCAATATCGTCAGTAAATTTCTTTTAAGTGAAAATATGAACATTGATATTGCAATTAAACAATTAAAAGGACTTATTCTTACTTTTGAAGAGTATAGAGAGTTTGGATTTTATAAGGCCATAATGGAAGCGAAGCAAATGAAAGAAGAAATGAAGATTGCAACTAAGTTCAAAGAAAAATGCATTATCCGAAAAAAGAAATAATTTGATGAAAGTAGTAGTGAAGATGTGATGCAATTAGTTGAAGAATCTTTTAGAGTTAATTGTTTTCTCTTCTTAATGGATCAAGATATTTTTTTTCATTAAAAACTTGATTTGAACAATTTCAGAAGTACGAAGAAACATTTGGGTTTTTGTTCAATCCAGAGAGATTGAAGTTTGTTAATGATGATAGCCTAATGAAATCTTGTAAAAATCTCGAAGAAATTTTGAGATATAATGACGAGTCAAATATTGATGGAGATGATCTGTATATGGAGTTATCAATCTTGAAACAATCTTTACCGGTGGAATAAAAAAGAGTATTAGATGTTTTGAATTATCTGAAAATTGTGGATGACTGTTATCCAAATACTCATGTTGCCTACAAAATTTTATTGATCATACCAGTTACAGTGACATTGCAGAAAGGAGCTTTTCCAAGTTGAAGTTGTTTAAAATATATCTTCAATCAACCATGTCACAAGAAAGTTTAAATGGATTGGTGATTCTGTCTATTGGAAGAAAAAATAGTTGAACATCTTGATTATACAAGCTTAGTTGATATTTTTGCAGCCAAAATAACAAGACGTGTTGTATTCAAATGATTATTGGTAATATTTATCTTTTTATTTGATTATATTTTGCGATATTAAATATTATTTAATGATCTATATTTTACTTTACAAGTTGTAGACTCACTAAAAAATCACAGAAATATGCATTATACTTTTGTAGCTAACACGGAAGCAAGACATATTGTATTAAATGATTATTGGTAACATTTATTTTTTATATTACATTTTGAAATATTCATGTTATTCAACTCTTTATTTTATTGTACATTTTGTAGGCTCGCTAAAAAATTTTGATCGCACGTCGAAAGGAGGATCATATTTTGAAGTGTGTATGATTTTTTAAGCTAAAATAACAGTAAGACGTTGTAAGGGGACTTTTTTTTAAGCTCGACTCAGGCCATCAAAATCTCAAGTACGACACTGCCTCCTGAGCTATGAGCGATGGGTTCAGGCACATGTGCCTCTCCCATCTGTGTCTTTTTTAGCTCGGATTCCCTTTTAGGACGGGGAGCAAAGCCTTGTCTTATGGTTGTCTATACTATAGTGGCTACCATTTGCGAGAATTCCTCCCACGGAATTGGGCCCTTAGCTGTTTCCACCAAGGTTGGTAGAGGAAACTGACACTGTTCCACCTGCTCCTCCGGCTGTTGTTGTGTTGCAGTTCTCCTAGTGTTCACCATCAAGATTCTCCTAGTATTTCTTATCGTGACTTTTTGTATCTTTTTGCATGGATAACGCCAATTTGATGATGTCTCATTTCACCCGCTCGATCTCCTCCCTTCTCTAGGATCACGATCGCAAGGGATCCTCTGGGAAGCGAAGCCTGAGGATCAACAAGTGTTAGTCGATAACGACAGGTGGGATAATAATTATCTTGCGGGCTATTGAATCCATTGATTCGTGCACGAATATCGAAAGCAATCTCTATAACCTGTTAATTTGAAGAGAAATACCAAAAAAATAGAAAAATAAATGGCACTGCCAAAAATATTATTAATTCAAAAAATAACTCTTTAGACACTTATATGAATCCAAAATTCTAACTTATAAAGAAAGGAAAAAAAAATCCTAACATAAAGGAAAAAAGACTCATAATTCTAAAATCCCTAAATGACTCAAAATCTAAAATTACAAAAGATGAAAATTACCAAAAATATCCTAAATACTAAAAAACTACAAAAAGGTGTTCATCATCAGGATTCTCCTAGTATTTCTTATAGTGACTTTTTGTATTTTTTCTCATAGACGTCGCTAATTTGATGATGTCACTTTTCACTTGCTCGGGCTCCTCCCTTCTCTAGGATCGCGGTCGCAAGGGATACTCTAGGAAGCGAAGCCTAAGGATTAGTAAGTGTTAGTCAGTAACGACGGGCGGGATAGCGATTATTCTGCGGGCTATTGAATTCGTTGATTCACGCATGAATACCGGAAGTAATCTTCTACAACCTGGTAATTCGAAGAAAAATACCAAAAAATAAGAAAATAAACGACACTACCAAAAAGTTATTAATCCAAAAAATATCTCTTTACATCAATTAACAAGACACTTATATAGATCCAAAATTCTAACTTATAAAGAAATGAAAGAAATCCTAATATAAAAAAAAAAGACTCACAATTTTAAAATTCTAAACTACTCAAAATCAAAAAATACAAAAGATAAAAATGATCAAAACTATCCTAAATATTAAAAAAACTCAAAGGAGGCGATCAATGGTGATGAGGGCAGAGGGTTTGCCGATTTGGAGGATCATGATATTCCTCGCGACATGGATGGCAGCAGGAGGTACCGACGCCGTCGAAGAAGAGGAGGAAGGCGAAAAGGAGGACGACTTACGAAGGCGCATGAGGCAGGAGTCAAGCGGAGGCCTATCGATCGTGTCGTCCCATAAATGATGGAGAATTCTCGTTACTCAATTATTAGTGTTATTATTATTATTATAATCAAGTAACACCCATCATAAATAATATAACAATCGTTACATCAAGTGGACGAACGTATCACCTCCCTCCTCGGCCTCACTTATTCGTCCCCATGCTCTTTCCTTGTCGCCACTTGCGGCTACAACCACTCCCTACGTGATTAGGCCCTCGCCCCCCGGAGGTGCACGGCCTCACGCCGTGCTTGTGAACTGACTACTCTTTCTCATCGTCAGCAGTACGCTCTCTAACATCCATGTCAGCGATCACACCTTCCATCATAGTCTCTAAATTTTCAATATTTATGAATTAGATATAATTAATGGTAAATTAACTTAATAATTTTATAAATAATAAAAAAAATTAATAAAAAATTAAAATTTGTTAAAATATAGGAAAAGACGTTGGTAATATGATCACGCACGGTGTTCTCAACAAACTTAGTCCAGTTTAATTCATCTCTAATTTTTAAATTCGTCTCTATAAACATTTAATTCATTTATAATTCTATAAACACAATCAAAAAAGTTTTTATTAAATTAAAACCCCAACACAATTCAAAGCGTTGATTTGTCAACGGATAGTCATCACGAAGCTTATTTTTTCACGGGAAAGAACAATTTTATTTTGAGAGTCAACTAGACAATATAAATGATTAAAAGAGCACTAAATTTGAAAGTGCACTCCTTATTTTTGGTTTATGAGTTGTTTTTAGTATATTAAAGTAATTTTAATTGAGTTAAAACAATTTAAATAAAATTAGAACAACTTTAACAAAATTTTATTGATGTTAAAATAATTTTATTCTATGATAAAAATATAACTGTGTGTTTTTTAAATAAAAATAAATAAAGTGTTTTTTTTTTGTTTTTGTTTGCAAAATTCTTCTTCGTAACCGTATCAACAGTGTCACAGTCCGAGTTTTCTTTCTGTCCAAGAAAATCGCAGTGAAATCCGTAACTTACACGTTAACGGGTCCTTTCACGTTACGTTGGACTTGGTTAGAACGGGAATTACCGAACATACGATATACTTTGATAATTATCAAACTATATAATTGACTTCTTTTTTGTTTTCTTTTCATTTTACTCCTCTATTAAATTGGTTTTTTCTCTTTCTTTATTTTTCAATCCTCTCTCTTATACATATAAATTGCAATCTCTATTTTCTATCCATCTCTCTTTTTCTCTTTTTTATATACGTATAATAATTATTATAATATTAATTTTAAAAAAATATCATCATGATTTAATTATATTAAGACATAATAATGATTTATACTATCACATATCTAATTTGACGTAGGCCTAATTTTTAGAATTCGTCAGATTTTTCGGAGTCGTCATCTGACGAAAAATCAATAAAGTTAATCTCATCATTTAGAAATGTTCATTTTTTTTTCTCTCATGATCGATTTTTCATTGGACTTTACTTCTAACAATAATAAATAATTCAAAAATAAAATTAAATATTGAAAAATAAAAAAATACAACACGAAGATCATAAAAAAAATGAAATTGAGATTCAACAGAATTGATCACTATGAATCGATCTAAAACTCAGTCTTATCTTAAATTATTATCGACAAGACTTGTCATGTCCCTTTGCGTCGTTAGACATGTGCTCTGATGATCAAGAATATAAAGAAGAAAGAAGAGGGTTTTGTCGTAATAAAATTTGAGATTTAAATCTTGATTAATAGTCAGGTTTCTGTTTTCTCTCATGTATTAATCATTATTCGGACTAGTTAGATTAGTTTCCGTGATTTATTTCTTCCGTGTTGATCCTAAGATGAATTGACGGAGGCGCTGGAACGAACGTTTCGTTTTTTGTCACAAAGAAGAGGGCTAACAAATTAAGTTTTTTTTGAATAAAATAAAAAAAAAAAAAAAAGAATATTATAGAAAAGAAAATGAAAAGAGCTCGTGATTTGAACAATTTGAAAATGGGTTACGCTTTTTGATAATATGCAAAACTAGTTGAGAAATCACCGCTTTTAAAAATATTTAATAGGTTATAAATTTGGTTACTATTATCCCGTTGTAAAAGTAACCTCAAACAATTGATGCATTTAAATAGATTTTTAATTATTTCTTTTTTAAATTTTGTAACATTTGTTAGATAAGTTCATATATTTAAATCTTCGAGAATTAAAATAAATCGAATAAATATCTGTGAAAAATTATCTTAACAGCTAATATTTTCAATTTTTTTACTTATTAATGTAAAAAAATTTATAATTAAATTTTGAATTTTAGATATTTATATTATTGTTATTGGAGGCGACACTATACCCCGGGACAATTTTGTAACGTTTTGACTGAATGCAGACAAGTGCAATTTCAAATGAAAGACAATGCGATTCATATTTTAAATAAATTAGAATAAATTAAATAATTTAATTTTAGGAGTAATTTGAGAAAGTTTGATATTTGAGAACGTTTCATCGAGAAGCTTCTCGATTTATCTTTAAAGAGAGGCTGATTCGAAAGGCGTCGGTTAAGAAAAGAATCGGAGGAAGTCTCCAGAAGGCCCCGGAGACCTCCAGTCCCTCCTCCATGGCGAATCCTCTGCCGCTATAAAAGGGCCTTCGCCGCTCGTCTCTTCGTCGCGAGCACAATACCGATCGCATCGAAGCTCTTGATTCATCCGATTTCAGTTCCCGTTCGCGAAACCAGTTTCTTCCGATCGAGGTGATGGCGGACGTGCAGATGGGGGAGACGGAGACCTTCGCGTTCCAGGCGGAGATCAACCAGTTGCTGAGCCTCATCATCAACACCTTCTACTCCAACAAGGAGATCTTCCTGCGCGAGCTCATTAGCAACTCCTCGGATGTGAGAAATCGCTGCATTCTATGTTGCTTCTCCCGTTTTTTTTTTTTCCCTCCCCCTTTGTTGTTCGTTGCTGAAACAAATCGTGTGATTGCAGGCACTCGATAAGATCCGGTTCGAGAGTCTCACCGACAAGAGCAAGCTGGACGCCCAGCCGGAGCTCTTCATCCGCCTCGTGCCTGACAAGGCGAACAAGACGCTTTCCATCATCGACAGCGGCATCGGCATGACCAAATCTGGTAATTTCTCTTTTCCGCACCTTGATGGTTCGATTGTTTGCGTTCACTGTCGGCGAAACCTAAAAACGTGAAATAGCCAGAACATCGTGTTTTTATCTCGTGTTTGTTCGTCTCTTTTCCCCACCTTGATGATTCGATTGTTTGCGTTCACTGCAAGTAGTTCATCGTGATCCAACTTGTAGAGGGTACAATTTTTTTTGATAAATGATGCTCTCTAAATGATGGATCGGCGAAACCTAAAAACGTGAAATAGCCAGAACATCGTGTTTTTATCTCGTGTTTGCTCGTCTCTTATATGATAATTGGTTTTGTCTTTGTAGATCTGGTGAGCAATTTGGGCACCATCGCACGGTCTGGCACCAAGGAGTTCATGGAGGCACTCCAAGCCGGTGCGGATGTGAGCATGATTGGTCAATTCGGTGTCGGTTTCTACTCCGCCTACCTGGTCGCCGAGAAGGTTATTGTGACAACCAAGCACAATGACGACGAGCAGTATATTTGGGAATCACAAGCCGGTGGTTCCTTTACCATCACTAGGGACACAACCGGCGAGCAGCTCGGCCGAGGAACCAAAATCACCCTCTATCTCAAAGAGGACCAGGTACTTATTTATCTCTAAATAGTCTAGATTTTTAACTGCTACGTACCTTAGTTTTCTCCCACTAGTCAGTTAGTAAAGATACAAATTGCCCCATCTTGTAGCTGGAATACTTGGAAGAGAGGAGAATTAAGGATCTGGTGAAGAAGCACTCGGAGTTCATCAGCTATCCGATCTATTTATGGACGGAGAAGACCACCGACAAGGAAATTAGTGACGATGAGGACGATGAGGAATCGAAGAAGGAAGAGGAAGGCGACATTGAAGAAGTCGACGAAGACAAGGACAAAAAGTCCAAGAAGAAGAAGGTGAAGGAAGTCTCCCACGAGTGGCAGCTGATCAACAAGCAGAAGCCGATCTGGCTGCGGAAGCCAGAAGAGATCACGAAAGAAGAGTATGCTTCGTTCTACAAGAGCCTGACCAATGACTGGGAGGAACACTTGGCCGTGAAGCACTTCTCCGTAGAAGGGCAGCTCGAGTTCAAAGCCATCCTTTTCGTGCCGAAGCGTGCTCCGTTCGACCTCTTTGACACCAGAAAGAAGATGAACAACATCAAGCTTTACGTCAGGAGAGTCTTTATCATGGACAACTGCGAGGAGATCATCCCTGAGTACCTCAGTTTCGTGAAGGGCGTGGTGGACTCGGACGACCTGCCCCTCAACATCTCCCGCGAGATGCTGCAGCAGAACAAGATCCTCAAAGTGATAAGGAAGAACCTCGTCAAGAAGTGCATCGAGATGTTCACTGAAATTGCGGAGAACAAGGAGGACTACAACAAGTTCTACGAGGCCTTCTCGAAGAACCTGAAGCTGGGCATCCACGAGGACAGCCAGAACAGGGCTAAATTGGCGGATCTCCTCCGCTATCACTCCACCAAGAGTGGCGAGGAGATGACGAGCTTGAAGGACTACGTGACCAGGATGAAGGAAGGTCAGAAGGAGATCTATTACATAACCGGCGAGAGCAAGAAAGCCGTCGAGAACTCCCCGTTCTTGGAAAGGTTAAAGAAGAAGGGTTACGAAGTGCTTTTCATGGTGGACGCCATCGACGAGTACGCCGTGGGGCAGCTGAAGGAGTACGACGGCAAGAAGCTGGTGTCAGCCACCAAGGAAGGTCTCCACCTCGAGGAAACGGAGGAGGAGAAGAAGAAAAAGGAGGAGAAAAAGGCCGCCTTCGAGAGCCTCTGCAAGACCATGAAGGAGATCCTCGGCGACAAGGTGGAGAAAGTCGTCGTCTCCGAACGCATCGTGGATTCGCCCTGCTGCTTGGTGACCGGCGAGTACGGGTGGTCGGCTAACATGGAGAGGATCATGAAGGCGCAGGCGTTGAAGGACAGCAGCATGGGCTCATACATGTCGAGCAAGAAGACGATGGAGATCAACCCGGAGAACGGCATCATGGAGGAGCTGAGAAAGAGGGCGGAGGAGGACAAGAACGACAAGTCCGTCAAGGACCTGGTGCTGCTGCTGTTCGAGACTGCTTTACTGACCTCCGGATTCAGTTTGGAGGATCCCAACACTTTCGCCGGAAGGATCCACAGGATGCTGAAGTTGGGGCTCAACATCGATGAGGACGAAACTGGTGGCGATGACAGCGACACGCCTGCGTTGGAGGAAGAGGGAAACGAGGAGAGCAAAATGGAGGAGGTCGATTGACGTCCAGCGGCGAGGTTTCTTCGTCCGACAGTACCGCGTGGATCTTTATGTTTTTCTGTCTTGTCTTGTAAGCGTTTAAGACGGTTGGAAGGTGTTTTTTCTCCCTAAAAGTGACTATACCTAGTGCTAATGAGGTTCTGGATGGAGTAATGAATGGACTTTGAAAATGATGCCATTTAAAATTTTAATTTTTGCCTCTTTTTAATTATTTAAATCGGCACGCACAAATTGAATATAACTTCTCCCTCCATCAATTATTCAAAAAAAAAAAAGAAAAACCCGAAAAAATTAACTGCCCATTTGCCCGTCTTTAGTCTTTTCTTCCTCGCCGTATAATCCATGCCCACCTATTTAACAGGCCGAAGCCGAGCTGTTTGCGTTCCTCACCACCACTTCCGCCGCGTATTATTCTCCTCCTCTTCCCTTCTCCCCTTTCTAAACTTTCGACATGGATCCATGGTGCTTTTCTACTCCTCCTCCTTCTCTTCCCCCTTCCTCGATCTGATTCCCTTTAACCCTAAGTTGATCCGCCATGGAACCGCCCTTCGACGACGATGACGACGACCCCCAGGAAGCAGTCGCCGACCGGCCCGAGGATCTCAAGCCCTCAGAGAAGCAGGCCCTGATTGACCTCCGAGAAATGCTGGAGGAAGTCATCCTCAGCGGCGATCTCATCAAGCCCCCTCCCCCTCGGCACCACGAGGCCAGGCACCGAACCCGCGTCGCCACCGAGGGCAAGGAGGAGGAGCAGGGTAAGGAAGAGAAGGAGGAGGAGGAAGTGCTGGATCCGGGAGGCGTCTTCCTCTGGGGCATCCCGTTGCTTCCGAGCAAGAAGCACGAGGGCACCGACGTGATCCTCCTCAAGTTCCTCCGGGCCCAAGAGTTCAAGGCCTCCGAGGCGCTGGAGATGCTCCGGAAGACGCTGCGGTGGCGGCGGGAGTTCGGACTCGATTGCACGAGAGGTGTTTGCGAGAATGACGAAGAGGCGGCGGCCCTGGCGGAGCACCTCAAGGGCGCGGCCTACATCGCGGGGCGCGACCGGGAGGGGAACCCCGTGTGCTACAACGTCTACGGGGTATTCAAGGACCGGGAGGTGTACCGCAGGGCTGTTGGCAGCGCCGAGCGGCGGGAGCGGCTCCTTAGGTGGAGGGTGCGGCTGATGGAGCAGGGGATCGAGCAGATGAACCTCCACTCCGGAGGCTCTGCCGCCATGCTCCACATCATCGACTTCAAGGACATGCTACGGCCGGGGTTGAAGGAGCTTCGCACCGCCACCAGGGAGGTCGTCTCGGTTCTCCAGGACAACTACCCCGAGTTCGTCGCAAAGAATGTAAGATCAATGCTTTACTCCTCAGCACTTTGTCAATTTCAAGTAATGTTAAATCTAATCATCTATTAGAAATTTGGATCATTTTGGATGCGTATCTATGTAACTAAATTTCATATTATCATATTACCATTGTCCACAATCTCTTTGTCCATTATTCACGCAGCTTTGTCTTATCTTCTAGGAATTCCAAGTTAATGCTGTTGCTTCTCCTTGTGATGTAAGTTGGCTAGGTTAAGTAGTAGAGTGGAAATCACATACAAGCCCTACTCTTGCATTCTTTTGATTAGCTTATTTTTGTAATGCTCCACCAATCAAATGAGCCTCTTTGATTTGAGTTTGTCTGACGAAAATAACAAGTGTTACACTCTTGACAGAATGATTGTAAAACAAATGTTTGCAAATGATTATAAAAGAAAAGGATAGAACTAGGAACAATGTTTGATCATGGGATAACATTTTTTGCATCTGTTATGGGGTTGAAGTTGTGTGTTATTTTTCTTTTGCAGATATTCTTGAATGTCTCCTTTCGCTACTATGCTTATCATGCACTATTCTCTCCTTTCATTACACCCAGAACAAGGAGCAAGTTTATATTTGCCCGGTCCTCAAAAGTTACTGAAACACTTCTCAAGTAAGATAAAGAGATTGATTGGATCTCTTAATTGCTGATAATTTAACTAATAGATAGAATAAATGAGTTTTCTCATGTGCAGGTTTATATCTGCAGAGAATATACCAGTGCAGTATGGTGGCCTGAGAAGGGAGAATGATGAAGAATTCTCAGAAGATAATGGAATAGCATCCGAGATTACAATTAAAGGTGGAACCTCCTCTATAGAGATCCCCATACTTGAGGTACTACTACACTATGTTATGGCTTAATAATTTTAAATTTTGACAACCTCTATTTGAGTCATTGTGTGGAATGCTATTCAGTGTATACACATGTAAATTGTTAATCATATCTAACTTCAGGAACAAATTAATAACTTTTTCCTAATCTAAATTTGGTCTGAAGCTGAAGGTAACTGGTGTACAATCCTTAACTCCTGTCATTACATGATGCAGCCGGGGGTCACAGTCGTGTGGGATCTAACAGTTGTGGGATGGGAAGTGGACTACAAGGAGGAGTTCATCCCCGACGATGAAGGCTCCTACAAAATCTTGATTCAAAAGGAAAGAAACCTTGAAGAATGCATTCGGAACTCTTTCTACATCAGCGAACCAGGGAAGCTAGTGTTGACCGTCACGAATAAAACTTACAAGAAGAAGAGAATCCTTTATAGGTCAAAGAGCAAGCCCACCATCCCCTTGTATACTCTACCAGATCCTCTTCATCCCACTGCCCAATCACCTTCAGGTTTTCCGAGAACCTAGGAATATCTATTTCTGTCGTTAATTCGAGTATTATACTCTTTCAAGATACTTGTACATTGGCCACTTTTTGTTTAACAAATCCCAATTTCCATCACTAATTGTCTCCAGTTGTTGCATAGTTAGCATGAAACATATTGTGCACAGCATGCTCTGGAGTTTCTCAAGTGAACTCTCTGTTTCCTCCAGGTTATTGCATCCAGGATTGTTAATATGATATTTGAATTAGAGGAGAAAATTGAAAGTTTATTTCGCTTGATCAATCATGCCTGCCAAATCTTTGATTTAGGTCTGTCAATAGAATTTTTGCAACAATATATGAAATTCAATTGTTTCTTGAGGAGTATGATTCTTGCTGGGTTCTAAAATTAATTTATTAAGCATTTTGTCCTAATTGATATCATGTAACCATGCATGACATCATAATTATTATCACTTTGGATATTTTTTAATCGATCTTTTTGGTGATTTTTTTGGGAGATAAAACAAATGCCTTGGCCAAATAATACTTTAATTAGGATTCTACTCACTTCTTATACGCACTTTTATATACACAATATGTATTGGTATTTTTTTTTAAAAAAATAATTTAAATATTATAATTCAAATACTAAACTAAAAAATTAAGTTCCAAATTTTTAACTTTTTCCTTAAAAAAAAATTTATACTATAAACACAATAAACAGGATAATATATATATAATCTTTCTCATCTCTCATAAGCATCTCCTTATGCATCGTGTAATTTTTTTTAGTATTTTTTAAATTTTTTTAATTTGAATATTAAATCTAACTTTAAAACATTAAGTCCTAAATTCTTAATCCTTCTAAAAAATAAAAAATAAAATTTACCGTGCAGTAACAACTTTTTTAAATTTTTTAAATTTAATATTAAGACTAAAAAAAATTAAAATAAAATAATTTTTTAAATACACACGAGATAAATAAAATAAAATAACATTCTCCTCTCTCTATATATATATTTGGATCATCGATTCAACTAATTTGAACAATTTGGCCTCGTAGATAGGTCATTAGACAGATCCGAAAGCATAGTATGTCCTAATAAGACACTCCAATGTCATTAGTAGGCATTTAAAAATGTCCAATGTAAAATTTGAATCTGATTGCAGAGGAATAAGTCATCTTACCACCACATCATGCCCCATGAGGCAACTAAACTATCCTGGCTAGTAGCCAGGTTCCTGCCCCCCTTATGCACTAGTCACTGTTCGGGCTGGCTAGACTAGCCCCCGTGAT
>JBBUKS010000085.1:203605-216713 GCA_038050645.1 Hedychium gardnerianum | reverse complement strand
TTTAAAGTCACACAACTTGTTATCTTCTATCTTAATAATTGTCTCATTATGTCTAATATTGTTAAACTTTAAATTTTATATATTCTGTCTCTACTCTACTAAATCTAAAACCTTTCACTTCTAGTAATTTTCAGCCAAAATTCTGGTTTAGTATTTATTCCTTCATGTGTCTCATCTACCAAAATAATATTATCTACAAATAACATATACTACGGTACTGTATTTTGAATGTGTCCAGTGATTTCGTTCAAGATTAGTGTAAAAAGAAAAGCACTTAGAGATGATCTTTGATATAATCCTATTTTTATTAAAAATACTTTAGTTAATCCATCTGAAATCTTCAGTCTGGTCGTTACATCCTCGTACATATCCTTAATTTAATTAATCTATGTTACGCTAACACTTCTTTTTTCTAGAATTCTTCATATAATTTTTTTTGAAACTCTATCATAAATTTTTTCTAAGTCAATGAATATGACGTGCAAATCTTATTTTTGCTCCTGATAATTTTCAATTATTTGCCTAAGAAGATGTATAGTTTCTATTGTCGACGCATGAATCCAAATTAATTTTCGATCATCGTGGTCTCCTTCCTTAATCTTTTTTCTATTACTCTTTTTTAAAGTTTCATGATACGAGTCATTAGTTTAATATCTTTATAATTTACATAATAAATAAATAATAATAATAAAAAATACCATCAATTATGTGTTCTAGGTTTTGATTTATTTGTATGTCATATGTCACGGGAGGGTTAGATTAATCAATTGTTATATTTCTTAATTTCTATTTCTATAAAGTTTTTAAAACTCTCAATTTCTTTAGTACTTACTATAATTGATAAAGAAAATCTGGTATAACCACACTATGTATAGAGTCTTATTCTTAGCAAAGATCTAACCAATCATCAAAAAATGGGTGAGATTTATTAAATTTAGTGAGAATAACTAACCTATTTTTGGAAAATTTTCATCTTAAGCTTTTGAAACCAAGAACTAAGTCAATGCAGTTGAACATTTTCGTCCTATTCTAGGAAATCATCTGTAATTTGTATTACTCTTGAAACAACTCAATTTCTGATGTATTATTCCTTGGCTTAGAAGAGGCAGAGGATGGTTTCAAAGCAACCATCTTCTTATATCTTCCATAACAAACCATTGTCTTCCCTAACAAACCATTAGCATTGCCTTTTATTGTCCTTAACTTTCAGTTTTAGTTTAATATCCTTCTTATTTTCAACTATAAACATAGAAAGATTCAAAGGATATTTAAAAGAAATAGGTCGAGCTTCAAGGTATTTCAAAGACAAACAAACAAAGCAAAAGGTACATCTTTTTATTTAGCTTTTACCTTTATTTTCCTATTAGTAATGTGTTTTTTTTAATGGATTGACATTCTTACAAACTAATTAGTAGGGGTGAGTTAAACTGAATAAATCAATGGACAAGATCGAATTTAGAATTCAGTTCGATTTTTTTGGAAATTCGATTTTTTTTCCCAAAAAAATCGATTAATTCAATTCGGGTTTAGTTTTAAAAAATTTTATTCGGTTAACCGAATAGATCGAATAAATCGATATTTTTTCGGTTCGATTAAATTCGATTTTAACCGAATACTCACCCTTACTGAATAGTTAGTCAATTCAATTCTTCTGTATTTATTTCAATTAATTCTCTCGTCCTTTTATTTCGACTAATAATGTCTTTAGTTTTATTGATTTTGCCTGTGTCTAGCATTTTAAGATTTATGAATCTACATTCAGGTTAACTTTTGGTTTGATTTGCTTTGAAGGAAATCCACCATCTATTTGCTACTTTGAGAAGAAGCAAAGAGTTTGTAGATACTCTATCAGCTCAATATGTCGATATCGCTTTTATATCGAGAGGCTGATGATAACTCTATGGACAAAAGCTTGAAATCTAACATCACAAAAACCCTTAGTTTAACTGACAAAGTATGGTTGATCTTGCGATCCACAAGCTTTAAGGGCCAACATGTCATCCAATCCACTCTTAGAACTTGTCAATCTGGTAAACTAATGATTCGCGGATTCCTAAGCTTCAACAGTAGAAGAAAAGTGTGTCCTTTCGACATTCAGACGTCCAATTCGGTGTCAAGTCCTCGTAGTGTTGCAAAAGACAACAACAAGAGCTCAGATGAGTGCAAAAGTCCAAGAGCCCATTTAACAAATGAAACCTTACAATCCCCAGAGCTGGAGGAGGAGGCTGCTATCAAGTTGCAGAAAGTCTATAGAAGCTTTAGAACAAGGAGACAACTTGCAGATTGTGCAATCATTGTAGAGCAACAATGGTATAATGACAATATAATTTAGTTTATAGCACATGATATTTGATCTTTAAGAGGTTAGCACTTTAGTAAGGAAAAAAGTAAAATATGATGCAACTGATTCGAGCTTGTTTTCACTTAGGTGGAAGGTGATAGATTTTGCATTGCTCGAGCAAAGTTCTGTGTTGTTTTTTGACCTTCAGAAGCAAGAATCAGCAGTTTCTCGATGGTCAAGAGCGAGAACTAGAGCTGCAAAGGTAGGTTTCTTCATCAACTAGATCAATAATTTTCTTTTTTCCATCCTTAGGTTTTGTTCACATGCGTGCTTGGTTTTCTTAGGTTGGCAAAGGCTTATCCAAGGATGAAAAGGCTCAAAAACTTGCATTGCAACATTGGCTAGAAGCGGTAATCATTAAGATTGATTGTCCAAGGAGTTTTCACTTGTGTAAAATTTTCTTTTTTTGTCACACGTAGATTGACCCTCGACATCGATATGGACATAATCTTCATTTCTACTACGACCATTGGCTCCAGTGTAAAAGTAGACAACCCTTTTTCTACTGGTAAATATAATGCCAAATACTTCCTCTTGCATCTTTAAGTTCATTGGAACTTATTCTTTAGTAACTGAGTCCCTTACTTATTTTTCTTCACTTTATTAGGCTTGATGTGGGTGAAGGAAAAGAAATTAATCTTCAAGAACAATGCCACAGACAAAAGCTTCAACAACAATGCATAATGTACCTTGGACCAGTAAGCACTAGGAACAAAATATTTTCTAAATAATTCACATCTAATAATTTTCCAACTTAATGTTGTACTCATTCATATATGCAAAACCAAATGCCAGAGAGAAAGGGAAGCCTATCAAGTTATCATTGCAGATGGAATATTCATGTACAAGCACAATGAACAGATTCTAAACACCATTGACAACCCAAATGATGAAAAGTGGATCTTTGTTTTAAGCACCTCAAAAATATTATATGTTGGTCAAGTAAGTATCAAAACTTGATGAGACTATACATATTAACAAGCAAAAATTTCACCTTGTCGACTAACCTTGCAATTTGATTGCTATGTTACAAGCAGAAGAACAAAGGTAGATTTCAACATTCAAGTTTTCTTGCTGGCGGAGCGACATCAGCTGCAGGAAGATTAGTCATAGAACATGGAATCCTCAAAGTAAAACACATCACTCAGTTGCAAAATGCAAAACTTTTTGGTGCTACATAACAGTGCAAAAGGCTAATTTCAGTGAATTTTGCAGGCGGTTTGGCCTCATAGTGGGCATTACCGACCTACATATGCAAACTTTCAGGAGTTCATGAGCTTTCTACAAGAACATGGCGTTGATATAGCTGATATTAGGGTGAGCATTCCAATTTAAACTTTATCCTTGCATACACATGCAAAGATGATATATTATAATTGATCTCAACAACAATGTTATATCTTGTTCAGACAAGTCCTATTGAAGGGGAGGAAGATGTTTGTGTTGGACCCATAACCAAGTCTTCTAACCCAAGTTTGGTTGATTCAACAACAGAAGCAATCGACTCGAATCGACCAATTGATTTGGCACCGGAATGCAACATTGACAACAAAATAGAAGTTACTGAGGAAGCTATCTCTCAAGTGGGAGAGAATGATGAAAAGGCTAGTGATTCAGCGGAGTTGATTCATAGGAGGATGACGAGGTCATACCAATTGGGGAAGAAGCTATCTTTCAAGTGGGCGACAGGGACCGGACCGCGAATTGTCTGTGTTAGAGAATACCCTACAGAGATCCAGTTCCGAGCATTAGAGCAAGTGAGCTTATCACCCCGAGACAATGAAAGTCCAAGAGCTTCTCCTAGGATACCACCAATAATCCAAAGTCCTGCCAATGAGGGATGCAAGAAACTAAGTAAGTTAAGCAGTTGAGGATGTAAATATATGAAAAATACAGACGATGTTAATTATACTTTGACTGATTCCTAGGCCTTGTATTTGAAAGTTGTTTCCTTCTCGAACTGTATCGAGTTTTATAAGGATGAACGGAAGTTTACAAGTATGGTAGAAGTAAGTTTAACAAAGCCTTCCGAGTAAATAATGCATTAATGTCGGGAAGTATTTCAATTGCAGTTGAAATTGATAAAGGCTGGCTTGGCAGGTATAATTTTGTATAGGAGGACATCATGTCCATGCACACAACGAATAAGAAACAGCTGATATTCCCACAGAATTCCGTCCGATATCTGATAGGTCTGGCTGTCTGGGAGTATAAACCCCCGTCGCCTGTCTGGTTTGGGAGACGGACCGTGTATGCTGATGCGCTTCTCTGTATTGGCATGCTTTTGCAAACAACCACCGCAGCAAGTCGCTGGAGCTTCGCCATCACCCTCTCTGTGAGATCTCTTCTCCACCCACCGCCACCGCCTTCAAACCTCCACCATCAGCTCCTCCTCCTCCTTCTCCTCCTAGATCTCGAGATACCATGAAGGATCCAGGCGATGTGGCGGCGGCGGAGCGGGAGTTGCCGGTGAGCCAGAAGGCGATCAAGGTGCTTGGCAATGTATGCTTCTCCGCCTTTGTCCTCTTCGTCCTCGTCTTTACCGTCGTCGCCATCACCTACCAGCCCCCTGACCCGTGGTTCGACTCCCCCAAAGCAATCATCTCCAAATCCCTGGCCGCTACTCTCCCCAACGCCACCTTCCGCACTGACGACTCCGTCCTCCGGACTGGCGAAGACCTTGCGTCCTCCCCCTCCCCCAACGACGGCACCATCTTCTCCGATGCTTCTGACAACGCTGCCGATACCGTCGAAATCGCCGCCGTCTCTCCCGACCCTACCGATAACGCTTCCGATCCTGATGCCGCCGATAACGACACCTCCGTCCTCCTCCCTAAGCTTCCGCCATCCTCCGCCGACTGTGACTCCGACGCCCCGATCAATTGCTCCGACCCGCGTGCCCTCTCTGCCATCCGACGGTTCAACGCCCGGATCTTCCGCCGCTCCATCATCTTCCTTAACTACGAGAAGCCCGTACCGGGATCTTCCGCCGGGGAGTGCGACGCCTCCTGGCGCTTCCGCAACCGACTCGAGAAGTCCTGGCGCCGGTACAGGGACTATCGTCGCTTCCGCCTCGCCGTAGCTGACAACTGCAGCTACAAGGTCATCTCCGCCGGGAAGTTCCACTCCGGTTCCAACGCCGCCCCCAAGCCCCTTTCTTCTCCCCGCAGATCCTCTTCCCCTGCCCCGCCGGCCCAGATCGCGGACGCCGAGATCAATGACACCATCCCAACGCTCGGATCCGAGTCGGATTTCCGAAAGGGAAAGTATCTCTACTACACGCGCGGCGGCGATTACTGCAAGGGGATGAATCAGTACTTGTGGAGCTTCCTCTGCGGCCTCGGTGAGGCCCAGTTCTTGAATCGAACGTTAGTGCTGGATCTCAACATTTGTCTGCCGGCAACGTACAATCCCAGTGGGCGGAATGAGGAGGGCAAGGATTTTAGATACTACTTCGATTTCGAGCACCTCAAAGAGTCAGCTTTTGTGGTGGAGGAGAGCGAATTTTTGAGAGACTGGCAACGGTGGGAGAAGAAGGTCCCCGGTCGGAAGGGCGGAGGAAAGATCACGGTCCGAAAGGTGCCCACCTACAAGGTCACTCCAATGCAGCTCAAGAAGGACAAGAGCACCATCATCTGGAGGCAATTCGAGGGGCGCGAGCCCGAGAACTACTGGTACCGTGTCTGCGAGGGGCGTGCCGCTAAGTTCATCCAGCGGCCATGGCATTCCATATGGAAATCCAAGCGGCTGATGAACATTGTTTCGCAGATCGCAGGAAGAATGGATTGGGACTATGATGCTGTCCATGTGATCCGAGGAGAGAAGGCCAGGAACAAACAGCTTTGGCCCAATCTGGACGCAGACACCTCTCCCGGGGCTCTTGTGCAGAAACTCACAAAGATGATTCATGAATGGCGAAACCTGTACGTTGCCACGAACGAGCCATTCTACAACTATTTCGATAAGCTGAGATCGCACTACAAGGTGCATTTGCTTGACGATTTCAAGGACTTGTGGGGCAACACAAGCGAATGGTATAACGAGACGTTGTCTCTCAACAACGGGCAGCCTGTGGAGTTCGACGGGTACATGAGGGTGGCAGTGGACACAGAGGTGCTGTATAGGGCTAAGAATCAAGTAGAGACCTTCAACAACCTGACGAGGGATTGTAAGGATGGTATCAACACATGCTAGCCCTTGCAAACGAATGAATAGAGGCCGAGTGTAAGCTTTTCAGGTTCCAGTTGAAAACTCTTGCGCTGTCCATTATATTTTGGTGTTTTAGATATTGAAAATATTTAAATCTGTCTCATTGCTGGTTAATAGATTTATCATTTAGATATTGTCGCATCTATTTGATAGAATTTATGCTCCTCTTCTCAGTTGAGTTACAGCTTAGGATAGTACATAGGCTATGTCTGGTATCATGTAGAATGAAAACTGATATGATTTATTTGGTTTACATCAGTTGAACGATGAAACTTAGCTTGAATCCATTCCAGGTGTCCTGAGGGAAGTTTATCGCAAATTTATATTTTATGTCCTTTAGAAACCAGCAATTTCATATAACATCCCCACCGATCCAACTAAATCCAGGATTCTTCTGCAAACCGCCTACCGTAATAGGTTCCCTTAATCTTTCTACAACTTCCCATTTATTTTCAGCAGCATATATATTGGAGAGCATTACTCTGTATGCAGTTTTGTCAGGGTGGATCTCAAAGAGCTTTTCAGCAACGACTCTGCACATATCCAGATTTCCATGAATGTTACAACCCCATAGCAATGCTCCCCAAACACCTGAATCTGCTGGCATAGGCATTGAGTGTATAAGATCATAAGCATCTTTCAATTTCCCCGCCATTGCGAGAAGTTTTACCATATATACATAATGTTCCATCTGGGCTTCAATACCAAATTGATCTTTCATTCCATTGAAGAACGTTAACCCCTCATACATGAGTCCTGAATGACAACAAGCGCAGAGTAGAGCTGAAAACGTAGCTGCATCAGGTTGATACCCACCCTTAAGCATACATTCGAAGACGAAAAACGCTCGGTTGAAAAGCCCATGGGAACCTAGATTTGATATAACCACATTGTAGGCAACCACATTTTTCTCAGGCATCAGTTCAAATGCTAGATACCCTGAGTCAGTAAAACCGCACTTGGAATACATATCTATTAGACCACATGATACTGCATGATCTAGATGGATGCCGGTCCTCAATGAATAACAGTGGATCTCTTTGCCAGGTCTGGCTGCTGCAATCGAAGCACAAGCAGATAGAGCACAAGCAACTAAAATTGCATCCGGCCTTTTCCCTGAACTAGTCATTTCTCCAAGCAGGGTTAAAGCTTCCTTATACTGTCCTGCTTGTGAGAAACCAGATATAAGGGCTGACCAAGTAACCAGATCTGGCTGGTTCATACATCTGAATATTTGATTAGCCATGTCCATGCATCTGCACCTGGAGTACATAGTAACAAGTGCACTTCTCACGTAGGAATTGTCATCAAAGCCTCCCTTCAAGCAAAGACCATGAACTCCCTTGGCAAACTGCAGGACACTCGAACTGCAGAAGCAGGAGACCAGTGCAACAATGGTATACCCATCTGGTTCCTTATCAGTCTCTCGCATTCTTCGAAACAGTTCCAGCCCCTCCTGCCAAAATCCACCATAACCATATCCTGCGATGATTGAATTCCAGAGCACCAAGTCAGGTGCGTGTGGCTGATCAAACACGATCCTAGCATTATTGATTCGACCTAGTTTAGAGTATGAGTTGACCAATGCAGTGGTGACAATGAGATTGGAGCCAAGACCAGTACTGAGAACAACTGCGTGGATCATATCGGCACCATTGGCATCAGAGTTCTCCGCACAGGCACGAAGGACGCAGGCAAAGGTGTAGCAGTCAGGCCTGCTGCTAGCGCTATGATGCATTTGGTCGAAGAGAGTGTAGGCAACTGGGAATTGGCGGAGGCGTGCGTATGCTCGTATGATGGAATTCCAGAGGAGGGTCGTCCTGCTGGGACACCGGTCGAACAGGCGGCGTGCAGATGGGAGGTCATTATGGGATACATATGAACGGAGGAGGTTGGTGGTCGTGATGGGGTGATCCAGAGAGAGAATCGAGGTGGTAATGAGCAGGGCGTGAAGCTGCTTAGTCCTGGCCGGCGTTGTTGTGAAAGAAGACCGTGAAGCAGCAGCAGCAGCAGAACGTTGTAGTTCCAGCGACCTTAATCCGTGCAATTTCGATCGCATTTCAGTACCTCTTCATTCACGCGGTGCTAACTGAACCATCGGAAGGAGCTGCGACGATGGAGAAAGCGCCTTGCTTTTGACCCCGCACTGTGAACCCTCGAGCTATGCGATCTGCGCTAGCTCGTGAATTTCTTGCAAATTCTTCGTGTACTTCGGATAGCAGGGCTGGGCTACAGCCCAGAATAGCCCTGCTGTAGATCCATCTCTGCCGACGTAGTCACTCCAATGCTCAAGTCAGTTGAGGTGAAAGGAAGTAGATAAAGTATAGCTAGGGTTTGAAGAAATATATGTGTGCACGCGTACCTCCTCCTGTTGGGGCAGGTGGCCCTTTTTATAGGCTTTAGGAACCAGCCCCACCCCACCCCTACCCCCTCATATTCTTTCCCTTCCCTATTTAAGAGGGATATTTTTCTATTTACGTGACTATTTATTCAGAGTAATAGGACCACGTTCTCCACGTTTTTTGGGAGATAACGTCGGTAACGCTCACATTCTTGCAAGGATAACGTCTTATCAATTTCAGGAGGCGCAGGGGGCATTGAAGGTTTGTAACGTCAAGTAAACAAGACTCCGCAGCCAGGGAGGTTGTTGTAGCCAGGAGTCGGAGAGAATGTCATAGCCGAGAGGCTGTTGTAGCCAGGAGTTGGAGAGAATGTCGTAGCCGGGAGGTTGTTGCAGTGGGAAGGCTATTATAGCTGGGAATCGAAGAGGCTATTGTAGTCGGGGAGTCAGAGAGAATGTTGTAGCCAGGAGGTTGTCGTGTTTGACCTCCACTTCTCATTTTTTTCATCCTTGACTTATGATACGTGGCATCGACCAACCCCGTATCATAGATCATGATTCCTATATTCTAAAGAAAGGAATCCTAAATATAAGAAAAAAAATCACAAACATAAAATCTCTAAACAAATTCAAAATATAAAAATATAAAAAAATAAAAATTATCAAAAATACTTAAAATATCAAAAAATTCAAAATTACTTAAAATACCTTAAATACTAAAAAAATACCTTCAATATCAAAAGAATGAAAATTACCAAAAATAATAATAATAATCTTTAGATCTTCCTGCATCAGTGATGGTATCAATGACTCCCCAACTTTGGTCGCTGCAGATGTCGACATGGCGATTGGCAGTAGCACCGACATTGCCATAAATGGCCGATGTGGTTCTAATAAAAAGCAATCTCAAAGACATGGTGACTACAGCTTTGGTCGTTGCAGATGTCAACATTGCGATTGGGACATTACCATAAAAGCCCGACGTGGTTCTAATAAAAAGCAATCTCAAAGACATGGTGACTATCATTGATCTATCAAGGAAGTGATGGAGGAGGATCCGAAAATTTAATATTATTATTTTGATAATTTTTATTTTTTTTGATATTAAGGGTATTTTTTGTATTTTAGACTATACATTCAATATGGAACATTTAGCCAGGACTTGTGTGTTGGTTGCCGTGGATGGTGTCATCCACGGGGCTTTTGCCATCTCTGATCCCTTGAAGCCCGAAGCTGGCCGTGTAGTTTCATTTCTCAATTCTATGAGCATTTCGAGTATTATGGTGACCGGTGATAACTGGGCTACTGCAACTGCCATTGCAAAAGAGGTTGGAATCAATAAAATTTTTGCTGAGACAGATCCAGTAGGAAAAGCCGATAAAATCAGGGATTTGCAGGTAGTTTTACTAGATCTTGTGTTTTTCTTACATTAGTTTTGTTTCATGTTTGGATCTCGTTCCGTTATTATCTTTCATTGTCCATAATCACTATAATATATATTCCTCTAGAAATAAAGTGTCTCTAAGGTGACCTAACTGCCACTTTTTTATAACTCTTCTCTTACTTCAGGCGAAAGGTTTGACAGTGGCCATGATTGGTGATGGCATCAACGACGACTCCCCAGCTTTGGTTGCTGCAGACGTCGGCATTGCGATCGGGGCTGGCACTGACATCGCCACAGAAGCAGCTGACGTGGTTCTAATAAAAAGCAACCTCGAAGACATGGTGACTGTCATTTATCTATCAAGGAAGACACTCGCTCGGATCCGACTCAACTATGTGTTGGCTCTAGGGTACAATGTACTTGGAATGCCAATTGCGGCAGGTATCGTCTGTTCTACTCGTAATTATTATTAAATATCAGTATTATTGTCAAATAAGTTGTGTTTGTGTTAACTAACTATTTGGGTTTGCAGGTATCCTCTACCCGTTCACCGGAATCAAGTTGCCTCCTTGGCTCGCAGGAGCTTGCATGGCGGCCTCGTCTATAAGTGTTGTTTGCTCCTCATTGCTTCTGCAATCATTCAAAAAGCCATTACAAGTTCAAGATGCTGAGAGACCTGGAAAATTACTTGAATTATGTTTGAGTCATTGATAAGCATGGTTTGAAATATTAATTTTAATCATTTTGATGCCGAACTTAGTAATGTGATTACTGGTTTTTTTTTTAAATCTTGGACACATTATTTTTTTAAAGAAATATTAGATAATTATAAGAAAATAAAGTTTCATATCTTAAATATGCATAACTGATTATGAAATCCAACAGCTTGCAAATTGATAAATAAGATATAATAAATTAATAATTAAAAAACATTTAAATTTATAATTCTTTTATTTTATTTTATTTAAATTAATAATTATATTTATATTTTATATTTTAATTAGATCTTGATTATTCTATTTATTGTATAATTATTTTTATGAGATATAATGAATAAATAATTATTTTATTTAGTAATAATTCTCTTTTATTTTTTATTTTGATAAAGAAAAGTCGAAATTATTTTTTTAATAAAAATATCATTAGTAAACAATTTAATTATTGATTTTATAATATTATAAAATATATACATAGTACAATGACTTATTAGAAATAATTCTGTTATTAGTACCATTTTATAATTTGATAGAGAAAAGTCAATAAGAGTATGAGACTAATTTTGTTTAAAAAAATCATGACCGAACAATTCAATTATGAACTTCGTAATTTCACAAAATATGTATAATACAATTCGTCATGGTCCTTAATTTATTTTTTCACTAGCTCCTGAGGGACGGATCCACAAGTTGAGTAAGATAGTCTTCAGCCTCCTCTTCCATTGATTTATTACTGCTCCTCCTCGCCTCCACTAATTCTTCAGCTGAGGACAATGGGTTTGTTCCACTATTCGAACATCTAATGATCGGAGCTCTTTAATACCTCTCAATTGTTGAGCTTCTCGTTTGCTTCCACTATTCTACCGCCATGCCCTTTCAAGATCGTTGGAACACAAGTTGATCCACCAAATTCAACTTGACCTACGGACGCAAATAGTTGACGAAATTGTTTCAATTGTGTGACACCACATAGGAGCTTCTCTATATTGGAACCACGGAGATCAAGTGTCTGCAAACTCTGGAGCTTCTGAATATTGTCAGGAAATTGTTCCACTTCTGTAAGCCTCAAACTCAAATCGTGAAGGTTAAACAAAGCTGAAACTTCATTTGGTAAGTTGGAGATTCCAACTTTTTCCAACTTCAACACCCTCAACATTTTGAAACTGACTAAGACTGATTGTAGAGAATCTGAACTAAAATTGGAAGTAGAAAATATAGCCAAAGAGCGAAGTCGTGAAAGGGTCAGGCTCCTATCTAAATCAAGGGATTCATCATTTGTTTGAATGGAAAGGCGATGAGTTTGATTGTCCAAAACTAATTGTGAACTATCAAGAATCATGCAAAATTTTGTCTTTCTAGATATTGATAGTATTACCTTTCTTACAACGTCATACATTTTGATTTTCCAAGACCACCCATTCCAAGATCATAATGATGTATCTCTTTCTGAATTCTTCACTCTCCTGCTTGCAAGTTCAGAAAGATCTCTTTCCATCTTTTCTAACCGAGAATCAATACCACGCCAGGCCATGCTGCAACAAAGGTCTGACGGTGCCCTAAGACAATTCTTCCATGTCCTTTCCCGTTGCCTTCCAACTAGACAGTGGTATAATGTTTTTAAGATTATCGTTCCACTGGAAAAATATATTCCTACTGTATACCGCAGTTAAGATTCATCTCTTAGATACTTAATTAACTATTTGAAGGACCTAACCACTATACCATTATCCCGAGAGCTATTTAGTCTTCTATCTTGAAGGCTACCTCCCTCACCTAATACACAATTCATGAAAAATTTAGTGTTTTATAGCACCAATCGTTTGATTTAATTCCTCAAAAAGCAAGTATAAGAAACAAAAAAAAAAGAGAGTTGAATTTCGTAAAAGAATGAGAACTCAGTCAGTTGAATGCATCGAAGAATAAAGTTAAAAGAAAATTGAGTCACCTGTTCGATCCAAACGTCGAGCGCTTTGTTAGCAGCAGCAGTCGTCGACAAATTAGAGTCGTCAAGGAAGGCCTGCATCACGACATGAATGAGTGGTGTGCTGCAGTAGCGGAGAGCATCTGCTCTGAGCTTGGTCGACTGCTATTCCGCTGAGCTTGACGATCAGGAACTC
>JBBUKS010000085.1:167523-193641 GCA_038050645.1 Hedychium gardnerianum | reverse complement strand
GCGACGGTGAGACGGCACCGATCCGAAGGGGGGGAAGAAGGAGAAAAGGAAACCTTCACGCCGCTAATGCTTTGTTTACTCCGAACGATGGAAAAGAGCGGGAAAAGAATTTATTGAGGAAAAAAATCCCAGGGAAAGGTAAAGGAAGGGAAAGAGAAAAAGAAACATATTGGCTTGTCAGGGAAGGAAGGAAGGTAGGGAAGGGATGGGAACTCGGAAGGATAAGAACAAGATAGTACACCACTCTGGCGTAGTGGTGAAGTAGTCCGAAGCCAAAATCTTGTTCAACTTTTCTCTCGATCCAGAATCTAAATGGTCCACAACATGTACGATCAAAACCAACAAAACGAAAAGGTACTAACAGGTGAGTGATGTCCCAGGCTGGATCGGCTGATCAGCGTTCATAAGCCAGAGCTTTGCATGCTGAAGGCAGGCGTGGAAAGCGTCCTTATGCGAGACGCCTGAATAGACAAGACCGGTCGCGAAGTGACCAAGGAGCCAAGCGTCGATATCGCATCGAGGCCCCTGCTCGCCAAGCAGGTCGGTGGCATCGTCCGACACGCCGTCGTAGGTCAAGCAGCAGCCACGCTCGTGAGTCCGGGCGCTGCCGCTGGACGTCGACAGGCACCCGAAATAGGCCAAGGTCAAAATGTCAATCACGGCCCGATCCGGCTCCTCCTTGTCATCAACGGAGGAGGAGGAGGTACGGCAGGGGCGGTGGCGGAAGAGGCGCGGTCGAGCTCCTCCTGGACGGCGGAGGAAAGGGGATCCTGGAGCTTCTCGTACTCGTCGATGAGAGTGTGGATTATGAACTTGGAGCGGAGAACCTCTTCCTCTCGTACTCGTCGATGAGAGTGAGGATTGTGGTCTTGGAGCGGAGAACCTCTTCCTGCTCCTTGTTGAGCGGCTTAGATGCGGTTGTGCTTCTTACGCAGGGCTCGGAGGCCTGCGGCCAAGGTGCTTCTACGTGATCAGACCTCCGCGCGGCCTGCGGCCAAGGTGCTTCTCGCGTTGCTTATGTCGGAGCACAACCGGAGGGCTGCGGTGGACGCCGGGGCGTCGTCCGCGGCAGTGGAGGCCGTGGCAGAGTCGGGACCAGCGGGTGTGACCGCGGAGCGAGCGCTGGCGGCGCTGGAGCTCCTTTGCACGGTCCCAGATGGAGACGCGCTGGGCCGCCTCCCGTGGGGCCACTGCCGGAGGTCGCCGGCGGTCGGGTGAGGCATTCACGGTGGGGAGAGAAATTCGGTTTTGAAGGCCACATACGGAGGAAATTGCTGATTCGGGCGGAAGAAAAAAATATCAAAAATTAATCTCGTCTCTCTATTAAGTAAATAAAAAAGGACGGATTTACAAATCCGTAAAAAAAATCTTCTCGTTTTTAAATAAATAAGAATTTTTTTTCCCACCGTGACAATCTTTCCCCAATTTTTATTTTCATCTCCCAAGTAAACATAGCTACAATGCCATTAAAAATTAGGTTTTTTACTGAAAAATATTAAGTGCTTTGTTCTTTTTAATAAATCTACCAAATTGATATTGAATTTGTCAAAAAAAAATACCAATGCGCGTGAAATTTACACAGGCCTATATTTTTTAATTTACCACACGAGCCAACTCACAATTTGGACGATCTTTTTTTACAGTTTGTCAATTATTATTCATCATTCATAACTAAGAAAACTATTCTCACGCATTTGCAAATTCAGTAAATATACTGTTATTATAATAATAATAATTATTTTTAATTAATATTAAATATTTAAATCTTCAATCTAATTAATTTTAAAAATAATCAATCTAATCTTATAAAAAAAATTATCGATTATTAAAATAAATTAAAAATATATATATAAATATTTATCCTAACAATCAATAATTTTAAATTTATTATTTATTAAAAAAAAATCTCTCACATTAAATCTCAAACTCTTGACAAATTTAATCATGATATCCTATCCGAGAGTAAACACACTTTTAGAAGTTTATGCCCGTTGAGTCATTTCGACGGATATCATCACACTAAGTTATAAGTTGAGTCACCAAATAGTTATTTGTTTCCTTTTTTACATGTTTTGTTTTTTTTTGGTCGAAGTTTTGGTTATTCATGTTGTGAAATTTGTAGATGAACGTGACATGCACTGAAGAAAATATAATATTTGAGAAAAGCTTAAATAATTTTGTTACAAAATAAATTTTCAAATTCATCTTAATCCGTGTTACTTAGTCTCTTAATAATGTAATGGCCATCCTTGATAATTTTAATTTTTTTAAATTTATTATAATAATTATTTTGCGTCAGGTAGCACCCACTAAAAGATTATACGAAACCCACATCACTTGGCCGTTAAATCGACAATCCAATTAAATTGCTGGCTTAGTATTTCAACTGTTTGAATCGGGTGGTTGAAGACCCTGAGAGAACCAAAAATCAGCCGATCCGGATCAAACCCAATCAGTTAGCTATCACATTTTGGATCATCATCCCATACTGTTAGATATGAAAATCTTTTTAAAATTTCTTTCTTAAATATAATAATATTTAATAGTAAGATCAATATTTAAAATTGATTTTTCAAAAGTTATTAGATTTATTACATATGAATAATATCATAAATATTTATTTTTTAATGATTTTAGGCCAACTTTGGGAGATCAGTTTCAATCATCTTACAATCCATAAAATAACCCCAAAAGCACAGACGTTCGCCAACATTACAATAAAGTAAATAGCCATTAAACGTACTAGTCATAGACGAGTTTCAATCGAGGATCAGAACGTCTTGACAACTAAGTTAATGCATCATTCGAAGGCCCATTGATTCTCCCTTCGGACCTCTTCCTCTTCCTCTGGAGTAAAGTCATTTTTGATGTTGAATGTTTTGCGGATTTCTTCGGGGGTCTTTCCTTTTATCATATCGGCCACAGTTTGGCAAGTCAAATCCAGAAGCCCTTTTATATTCAGGTAGTTTGCAGCCTGAGAAATACAGAACACGATTAGCAAAAAAAAAAAAAGAGCAAATAAGCAAAGGTTATATAAGAGATCTTATTGTTTCTTCACATGGATCGAAATAAGCAATCAAAGCCAGAGTTTTAGAACGTCAACATTCATAGAAGGCAAAAGATCTCATACTGGTTTATTCCATCACCACCCATTTGGCGGAACTCTTACAGCAATTTTACCTCATTTGTCTTACAAGTGATGCTTGGAAATCGTCTCTCCAAATTGACAAACATTGGATTCTAAAATAATTTTATTCTCATCTTATACATCTGCATTCGTATGTGAATCATATGAAAAAATAATTTCATGTCATTGACCCAAAAAAACTATTCAAAGTTAGTGCAACCAAACAGAACAACTGAACAAAGCATCCAAACTACCATTTCATCCTTACTTTCATTCTATCAGACACCATTCAAGATCCATCCTGTAATACCAAAAGCTCCTATGTCACTGTTGATTCATCATCTCCAAGTGATACCAGATGCATGCTATGAACAGTCCCACAACTGGATAAGCATGAGTTAGTGGAGCAACAGACGACTAATGAGATGTTGGACATAAATGAAAACTGTAGCTAATAGCTGGCAAATAAAGCAATTATGACATACACCTATCATACATCATCCAAAGGGGTCCATATTGATAAAAATGGTAAATTCACCTGAAACCTTTTTTGGCCAAACGAACTATAATAGCTTCACATTTCCTTTTCTTCCATTAAGGAGACGGATAAAATAATTGGTAGCCATTCCATCTTTGCATTGAATAAAAATATACTTTTAACTTTTTAGTACTGCATTTCTACAGGTGTGTGTCATTTACTATGTTTGACTCTCACTAGTTACAATTTTCATTGATTCCTCATCAAATGCATTATGTTTAAAGTTTTAAAATGGTCGTTCAAGAGATTGCAAACCATCCACTGCAAAATGTGCATCTGACATGTGAGCACATATGTTCAGACATAAACTGAAAAAATAAAAATAAAAATTTATCTATATTTTAAAAAATACTTAATATATATATATACTTGTACAATCATAAGTCATTAAAAAATGTCAACTATACGATGTAAAACGTGCAGTCGCATATAACATTTTTTGTTAATCAACAATGTAAAGTGGGTCAACACTTCCAAACTCATGTTAAGGTTAACATTTACATGTCCCACCTAAAGTTTATATAATTGTTCTGTTAATTAACTCTTCAGGAGGAAAAAAACAATGATAAAAACTGATTATTTGAGTAAAGGCGGGCATAAGTAATAATTATGATTTATTTGATTTAACCCAAATTGGTTTGTGCAAGTCCCAGTTTTGAGTATGCAAGCCAAATACGGTAGATTCAGGCCAAAGAAATCATTTGATCCTGGATACTGGAGCAAATTATAAATAATGAACCACATATATCAAATGTGATGTGGATACCTCGACCCTGCCACATATGAATATGTGGCCACTTATGTGATTGCATGAATCTCTTTCTAAATTAAAAGTACACTAAACCAGAATATGAATTTCTCGCATTTAAGCTAGTCAGACAGTCATAGTTATTGCTTTACCGTTCACAAACAATTGTTCAACACTTATATGTTATCCTTTTGGTAAGACTTTCTCGTGATTGTGTGAATTTTGTTCTTCAAAAAGGTACATCTTCTGTACTTGATCATTTCTAGAGGCTCATTTTTTTGTTCTCTAGATTGATTTTCAAAATCACATATTCATAAAGCCATAACTACTCATTAGGATGAAGATTAAAGTTCAAAGAATGTTCCTACAGGAATGTGTTAAATATAGAAGGTAGGAAAGTGCAACTAATAAATCTGCACAAAATATCATATTTACTTACAGTTTCACAATGGTGGTCTCATTCTCATATAAATCTTAAGCTACGGATCCCAACTAAAAAATGTCAAGTATTTCAAAATCACTCTATGGTACTAACAGATAAAAAGTTCAAATTCAATACAACAAATATTTGGCCTAAAGTAATATATTATAAATGGTGAACAACAAGCCGTACTATAGCAACTACATAATTTTAGCTATAAAAAAGCATTTCATGTGCTCATGCTACATGCATTGTAGACAAAAGTTGCACGCCATCCTTAAGAAATAATTCTAATCCCTCAAGAGCCATTAAACTTCATAAGGAGTCAAAAAGAAAAAAAAACAAAGTAGATATATAAGGCCATTGCTTTCACTTCTCCATAACCTATCTGATGCAGTCATTCTGATTCATCAAATTAACTGTTTTTAACCAAATCTATGTTATTTAGATGATATATTAAACATAAACAGCATATAACCAAGATAAATTTCCTGCATCATTACTGCAAGACATGCATGAAACGTATTTAAAAATTACTAGATCCATTCTCTCATGGCCAATCAAAATATTATGTAGTCATGTATCATATATGATCCATTTATCTGATAATTAATGTGCTTCAAACAACTATTTCCATCAAAGGACTGCGTATTAAACTAATCCTTTGTAAATAGTCTCTTCCTGCAGACAACAGAAATCAAGATAATAAGCATATGCAAATCTAAATAACAGAGATACATCTCCGAGGTCATCAATCAAATCTGCAAGTCTACAAGCAACACGATTCCATCAATGAATGCAAGCAGAAGAAGCAACGAGAGGGAAAACCTTCAGCTATCTCACCAGTATGAGATCGAATAGGGTCGCCTGATCGACCTTGACAAACTCGGCATCCCATGACTTGAGTTCTTCGTCAGCGAGCCGGGAGGCGTCATCAGATGACTTCGAGGCAGCGGCCGCGGCGGCATCGACGTGCTTTTTGCAATACTCGATGACTTTGGAAAGGATCTTGGAGGTGACGTTTGGAAGAGGGATGCCGTTGTCGGCGCAGTCGTCCTCGATCATGTGCTTGATGGTCTGCGATTCCATGGAGACCACCTCGTCAACCTCGAATACCTCACCGTCGGAGCTCCTCAGCGTGATCGTCTTCGCCATGGCGATAGCGATACGGCACTCATCCGCAAGGTAAGGGGAAGGAAGGAGAGAATGAAACCCTAGACCTCGGGCACCGCTGGTTAGGAAGCTTTTAACGGAGTAATGTGTAAAAAATTCACGGGAAATTTTCATTTCGCCACCAAATTTCACATTTCTAAAATACCATTAAAAATTAGGTTATTTACAAAACATTATTAAGTACTTTGTCCTTTTTAATAAATCTACCAAATTGATATGATAATTATTTAAAATTACCATAATGCACGTGAATTTTCAACAGGTTGGCAAGTTTACAGATTGATGCCTATATTTTTTTAAATTACAACACAAACCAACTCACAACTTGGGACAATGTTTTTGACATATTGTCAATTATTATTCATCTTTCTGACAATTTTCCACATATAATCAAGAGTCAGCGTCTACCAAATTGGTATGATAATTATGTAAAATTATCATTATGCACGTGAAATTTCGACAGATTGGCAAGTTTACAGATTGATGCCTGTCTATTTTTAAATTACAACACGAACCAACTCGCAACTCAATTATTATTCGTCTTTCATAACTCAGAATATTATTCCCATGCATTTGCAAATTCAGTAAACTAGAAGCTTATTATTATTCCCCTTAGCGAAAAACGTTCAAGAGGAACGACGTTGTCTTAGAGGCTAGGGTTTTTTATGGTAAGTATATATGTGGGTAAAAAAAATAATTTTTAAAAATAATATCATTATCTTAAACCTCAAAACATAGATAATAATTTAATAAAATCATTATTTATTACTATATAAACAACATTAATAAATAGCTATAAAATCGTTGTCATAGGTAAAAAAAATAAACTCATAGATAAGTCTCTGATATACATAAGTCAAAGATTTTTTTAAAAATCATTATCTTTTAAAAAAAATTAATAACAACGATTTTTAATAAAATTGTTATTAAATAAAAAAAGATAATAATTTTTTAAAAAATCGTTATTTATTGTGATTGAATCTCATATTTCTTATAGAGCAGGAAGTGAGGGTATTGTCCCCACGAGATGAGTTGATAGCTAGTGCATTAGTCATTGTTCGGATTAGTGAACGTTTCGCCTTTACCATCAAAAAGTGAGGGTATTCAATGGAGTTGGTCAGCTGGGGGTGCCTAGACATTCACGAGGAGATACTATACTACTGAACGACTCCTACCGGTCTGATGAGTGCAGAGAAGATATATAGCACCTTGGAGGATTAGTTCCGATTGCTCAAACATATCGGGGCATCACTTGATTTGGATAGTGACTGCGATAGCGACATGATATCAGTGGCATCGGTATGTTGTTTGTTAGTTTGATTAGTTGGTTTGGTTATTGTTGATAATGATTCATCAGTGGTGAGGATGATATTCACGAGAGTACGTGCATATGCATCATTCCCTTTAGACATTTACTTAGATCTTATACTTCATTGAAAATGAGTAATTATCTTTGGTCATATTTATTTTAATTGATTGAACCCACATATATAAAATACGTCGACTCCACGTCCGTGACTATTCATTTGGGGCGTCCTGAATCGATCAAGGATGCCTTGAGTGCATTCACACTTTTTTATTTTTTTTGTTTTTTCAAATTCTTAAATTCCTTAAATCCTAATCATAAATATTATATCTTAAATTAACCCCTAAATTCTACGGACAAAATCTAATTAACTTAACCTTAAAGTTAAACAAAAATAAACAATAAAAAAAATACTGTAAAACATCACTTAGGGCGTCCTGATTCATTCAGGGTGACCCGAATGAACAGTCACACATGATCACGCTATATATAAAAAGATGTTTTTTATGTAAAAATATGTTTATGACATTTTAGAATTGGCAATATATCCTTTATGCTTTTTAGCTTTAACTATTTTTGCTAGGTTTTGTAAGGGTAGTTAAATGGTTTCAGTTATAAATAATAATAATTTTGTTGGACCCATTTCTACTACATGTTAGTAAAATATTACACACAAAGCACGCAGACTCTAACCAAGTCACTTCAATTGCGCTGTGTTTCCCAATTTGCGCCGTGTTTCAAAAAAATGATTTCACTCATTCGGATGATTTGTTATCATCGGGTCCGTAATAAAATAAAAGAGATAAATTATATATCAAATGACTTCTTAAGTGAAAGGACATTTAATTTTTAGGAAAATGAATCTTGCGAATATTGATCCTTATCCTAATGTAGCAAGTCTGCCACAATTCAAGGTTGCACCTGCAATTGACAAATACAAGGTTCCACACTCATTTTAGATCATGAGAGGTAGGAACCACTATGTCCGTGTTACGATTTTTGAATGGGCAAGCAATTCAGCACTTTGCCAAAGATGGGGAGCTCAAGGTCATGCCTGGCTAAGATGCCTGCAACACAATTCTATAATGATCAAGCCCTGAGGTGACCTAGACAAGAATAAGACAATTGTCATGCCCAGCCAAGCACGCTCATTGGGCTGTAATGGGAGGAAAGGTCAAGGCCCACGGGCCTATGCTAGAAAGGCCTAACTCAAGTCAGGCCCAGTACAGTCCAGATGACTGACACAACTCAAACTAGCCAACCGAGCCAGCTTCCTATTGAGGTGAAGGCTAATGTTTTGAGATATGTTCAGAAATCAAATTAAATAAGAATATCAAATAGTCAATTTGATGGGTCTAATCAATTGACTCATCTGACCTGCTCGTTCTTCTCCCCATTCGGCCATCTAACCTGATCAACCACACTAACTCATCTAATCTGTTCCAAAATCATCCCACAACATGTCAACACCAGGCCTCAAGATCAACATAACAGCCCAAGTGATAACTAGATTAATATTTTTTAAAAAATTAGGTGTATTTGAGTTGGGCATACTAAAATGCATTGGAATTTAAAGCCCCATTAGCTCACATGAAATCCATTATTTTGTGTATATTCAATAAAAGTTTATTTATATAAAATAAATAAATTCAAAATTTAATAAATTTAGTTTATTAATATTAATAAGGAACTTATGAATAAATGTATTTAATAATTCATCTAACTAATTATTTTTTATTTAAAATACATAATACTATAGTATTTATTAAAAAAATAATATAAATTTTTAAGGTCAACAAAGTTATAATTAGCCAATAAAATCATAGTAAATAAATTTAATAAAAAATGAATAGATTTAAATATTTACACAAATAACTGTTAGTTTTGGTTTGCATTAATCTTTCACCACAAAAAGTCCATCAAATGGTCGCCACATATCTAACATCTTCTATCTTGAAGACTACCGCTCTCACCTATCATATAATTCATAAAAAAAATTATGTTTTATGACATTAATCATTTGATTAAAATCCTTAAAGAATTGAATAATTAGTTTCGCTCATCTCCCATGACAATTATTAGAAACAAAAAAAAAGAGTTAAATTTTGTAGAAGAATGAAAATTTAGTTAAAAGCATCGAGGAGCAAAAGGCAATTATAAAGTGAATATTTCTTTCACATTCTTGCTCGCTCCCATTTTAGAGCTATTTCATACATAAACAAATATAAAAAATATTTTAATTTTTTATTTAAGGGATATTAACATTTGGAATATGTCTAATCTTTTGTCAGTGTTCGTTGTGATCGTCCTTTCTTAATTTTCCCACTAGTTCCTCAAAAAAAAAAGAGTTAAATTTCGTAGAAGAATGAAAATTTAGATAAAAACATTGAGGAGCAAAAGACAATTATATAATAAATATTTTTTTCACATTCTTGCTCACTCTCTTATAGAGCTATTTCATACATAAACAAATATAAAAAATATTTTAATTTTTTATTTAAAGGATATTAACATTTGGAATATGTCTAATCTTTTGTCTATCTTCATTGTCATCATCCTTTCTTAATTTTTCTACTAGCTCCTCATGCATGCCATACAGAGAGAGACTTTGGAGACCAGTGAGAAACTGTATGCCAAGAGGGACCCTCCTTAATTCTATAAGACCATCCATAGCTAGTTCATGTAAATTTCTCATGGCACCTTCCTCGATCACAATGTTATTTAAATTCTTCAATCTTTCCAACCAAAGCACCTTAAGATTAAGGAACCAACCTGTTCTAAAGTGCAGTTTTTGCCCGTCATATGCATCATCCCACAATCTTAACTCCACTAGTTTATGCAATTGTCTGAGTGAAGGAAGTGGATCTTCGATTAGATGTGAATAAAATAGAGTCACACGTGTGAGTTCTGCACAAGAACAAATAAATATAGGCATTTTCCCTTCAAATAATCTCCCCTCCAAATACAACTTCTGAAGTGGAGGAGGTGGAGAATTTAACATTTCAAAGTTGAGTTGATCTCCACTTGTTGCAGACAAGCCTAAACCATGAAGGTTACTAATCTCAGTCAATGAGGTGCAAAGCTGAGGACAATGGGCTTGTTCCACCCCCACAATTTCTAATGATCGGAGCCCTTTCATATCTCCCAATCGTTGTACAAGTTTCTCGTTTGCTCTAACTCTGTGCAGAGTTTGTAGGTTCTTCCACTGCCATGCCCCTTCAAGAGTTGGAACACAACCAACTAAAGTTGATCCCCCATATTCGACTTCAATTCGACTCACAAATAGGTGACGAAGTTGCTTCAATTGTGTCACACCACGTGGGAGCTTCACTATATTGGAATAACGGAGGTCAAGTGTTTGCAAACTCTGGAGCTTCTGGATATTGTTGGGAAGTTGTTCCACTTTTGTACCCCTCAAACCCAAATAGTGAAGGTAAAACAAGGTTGAAACTTCATTTGGTAAGTTGGAAATTGGAACTCCTTGCAGCTCCAACACCCTCAACATTTTGAAACCGAGTAAGATTGCGCTTAGGGAACCTGAACTAAAATTGCAAATAGAAAACGCAACCAAAGAGTGAAGTCGTGAAAGGCTCAGGCTCGTATTTAAATCAAGGGATTCATCATTTGTCTGAATGGAAACACGACGAGTTTGATTGTCCAAAACTGATTGTGAACCATCAAGAATCATGCAAAATTTTGCCTTTCTAGATATTGCTAGTGTTACCTCTCTTACAACATCATGCATTCTGAAAGATTTCAGCCTCCCAAAATCATTTCTCTGCACCACCTGAAGCAAGGACCGATCCACCAGTTCAACAAGATAGTCTTCAGCCTCCTCTTCCATTGATTTGTTACTGCTCCTTGCCTCCACAAATCCTTCAGCCACCCACAATCGGATTAGTTTCTTCCTTTGTATTAGATAATCTTCAGGGAAGATGCTACAATATACAAAACAATTCCTTAGATAGTAAGGCAAATCACTGAAGCTCAAGTTGAGAATATTCTTCACTTTATCTAGCGCAGTGTTGTTTTCAAACTCCCAATGAAGGCGATTGTGGACTTTCTTCCATTCAGTTTCACTCTTTTCCTTGAATGATAATAAACTGCCGATTGCTACAATTGCTAATGGTGAGCCTTGACACTTGTTCAAAATCTTACTAGTGTAATCCTCAAGCTCTTTGGGACAATCTTTGTTGTTCTCTCTTAGGAATGCCTTCTTGCAAAATAAAATCCATGCATCTTTTTCATTAAGTTGTTGAAGCTTTATGATATGTTCTTCGTTTGCCATCCTTGCTACTTCAAGCATTCTAGTTGTAACAATGAGTCTACTTCCATTGTTGCTATCAACAAAAGCACGACTTATATCATTCCACAAGTCTACACGCCAAACATCATCTAACACAATTATATATCTCTCTTGCTGCAAACTTTCTCGAATGATTTCAAATAACTCTAATCGTTGCATGGTAGTGAAACCATTTGGGACCGGCTCCTTTTTTCCCTTGAAAATTTCCTGGATGATTATTCTTAGGAGTTCTTCCACACTATAATTTTGTGAGACTGTGAGCCATACCTGACAATCAAAGTGATTCTTCACGGTATTATTGCGATAGACATTTGCGACGAGTGTAGTTTTCCCATGGCCACCCATTCCCCATACGGCAATTGCTGTCATCTTCCTGCAAGTATCAACATTAGTCAGCCATGAAAGCAACTCAGATTTGTTATCTTCTATCCCCACTAGATCATCTTCATCGATTAACATGGGTGAATAAGCTCGATAATGATGTGTGTCTCTTTCTGAATTCTTCACTCTATCCTCATTGCCGCCACTTATTGTTAAACCATATCGATCTCTCCTGCTTGCAAGTTCAGAAAGATCTCTCTCTGTCTTTTCTAACCGAGAATCAATACCACGCCAAGCCTTAGCAAGATTGAAACAAAGGTCTGACGGTGCCATGAGACAGCAATTCTTCCATGTCCTTTCCCGTTGCCTTCCAAGCAGATAGAGGTATTCATCGATGATGTCTTCTATCTTGAAGGCTACCTCCCTCACCTAATACACAAATATTCATGAAAAAGTTATAAGTGTTTTACTTTATGGCACCAATCGTTTGATTGAATTCCTCAAAAATCAAGTATAAGAAACAAAAAAAAAAAAAAGGAAAAAGAGAGAGTTGAATTTCGAAGAAGAATGAGAACTCAGTTGAATGCATCGATCAAGGAATAAAAGTCATAAATGTAAAGGAAATAGAGTCACCTGTCCGATCCAAGTCTCGAGTGCTTTTTTACTAGCAGCAGCAGTCGGCCAATCAGAGTCTTCGAGGAAGGCCTGTATCACCTGGAACTCGTCGGTGATTCGTTCTATGCGAGCGTGAATCTGGTCTAAAGGTAGCTGAGAGCATCTGCTCTGCGCTTTGTCGACTGCGATTCCGCCGAGCTTGTTGATCAGGAAGGAGATGAAAGCAGCCTCCATATCTAGAGATAGCTATCTGATCAGCCTTTTGCCAATCTCAACTACGACCGGTGTTTTGATCGTTGCAGCATTTCGAGCTATAACAAATAACTAAATAACAAGTCAAGTCGTATTATTTTAATACAACAAATTATAAAACAAAAACTCAAGTTGTATTATTTTACTTGGTCAAGTCGTATTATTTTAATACAACAAGCTAGTTTTAAATAAATAAAATGTCAAGTTGCATTATTTTATTTCGTTATGTCTTATTATTTTAATGTGAAAACCTGGCTTAAATAATATCAAAGACATAAGAAACTAGGCCACCTAATTAAGTTGAAAACTAGGCCACCTAATTAAGTTGAAAGACGCAAGAAATTATATTTGAATAATTTATTTTGAGAAAGACATAAACATTATATTTTGATTAGGCCACCTAATTAAGTTGAAATTAGCCCAACTTTACTTTAAAATAATTGTTTATAATATATATATTTTTTTATTAAAAGTTTGACCTACCAAATCAAGAAATTAAAGAAAAAATAATAATAATTTACACTACTTATTTAATTTTTTTTGTTTGTTTGTTTGGAAACGAGCCAATTAAATGGAAATGCTTCGAGAGTAGTTTTCAAGATCAGTTTATTCATTTTTGAGTAACAAGGAATTCTCAATTTTTGGGCTGTAAATGAATAAAGTCCCTGCATAAAACTTATTTGCATTCGTTCAATAGTCAAAATTAAATTTAAAAAACAAACTGAGATTAATGAGCTTAGTTCATTAGTGTTTATAATAATTTTATTTTTATTTTTTATAATACACTAAAAATGTAAAAAAATAAAAAATATTTCATTTATTAAATAAATGTTTGAATTAAATTATAAATATTGTAACTTTTTTTAGTTCAAATCAAAATGATAAAAAAAATTAATAAATAAATTTGAATAAGTTCAATAACATAAAAGAACAAATTTAGACAAAGTGTTCAGCTAAGCTCGTTGTGCATCATAATCTAGGAACGACCTTTTCTGAATTTAATATAGCATTAGAGATTACTTGGACTCTATTTGAGTTATTGATAAATATTGTTTAAAATATTAATTTTAATCATTTTGATGCAACTTGTGTAATGCTACTAATTAGATATCATTTTTTAATTTACTGATTTTTTTTTCATGCCTTAAGAAATTTTTCTTCTCAAGTTAGAAGAAATAATTTAAATCTATAATTCTGTTATTTTAGTTATTTAAATTAATAATTAAAATCATATTTTAAAATATCTACTATGCAATTATTTTGATGAGATATAATAATTATTTTATTTAGAAAAAAAAATCCCTACTCAACATAAATATTTTTTTATTTTATAATTTGATAGAGAAAAGTGAATGGAGTGTGAGATTATTTTAAAATCATAAGTAAACATTTCATTTATTGACTTACTCTCTTTCACACACTACTTACTCTCTTTTAAGGTTATTTCATACATAAATAAACATCAAAAAGTATTTCAATGATAGTAACACTTGAAAATGTGTAATCCATTGTCGGTTTTAGTTGTCATGATCCTTTCTTAATTTTCCGACTAACTCAATGATTGCAAGTAAAACTCTTCAAAAGTATAATATAATATTTTTTTTTCTCTTTAACATGTTAGAAAACAAATAAAATTTACTAATTTAACGTAACAATAGATTCATAGAGATGATATTTAAAAATTTTGGGGTATATTTAAGTTGGACGCATAATCAATCATGTTGATGTTGCGTCTATTTAATAAAAGTTTATTTATATTTATTCTTTAATATGAAAATAATATATAAAATTAAAATAAATTAATACATTTATATAGTTTATTAATATTCACACAAAAAAAATGTTTTAAAATTTACAAATAAAATTACTTATTAATTTATCTAAATTTTCTATTGTAAATTATTTTTTTATTGAAATTGAATACTATACATTTGATATGGAACATTTATGTAGGACTCGCGTGGGTGGTGTCATCCATGGGACTTTTGCCGTCTCCGATCCCTTGAAGGCCGGAGCTGCTGTGTAGTTTCATTTCTTAATTCTATGAGCATTTCGGGCATTATGGTGGTCGGTGAGCTCTAAGGTACAATGTACTTGGAATGTCAATTATCGCAGGTATTTTCTACTCGTAATTATTATGATTAGTGTTATTGTCAAGTAAATTGTATTTGTCACGCCGGGGGTGTTATTCTCGTATACAGGGAGGTACCTCACTTAGTGACAATATAATAAATGAGAAACCTTAGGAACTACCTAACGGAATAATCAGAAATTTTATTTATATATCATATGCTTCATAAACAACAAAACGATACATATAAAATGACATATGAAACAAAGTATAAATACATCAAGATGAAAGTAAAACAAATCAGGAATCAATATATCGAGATCTCTGAGCAACTCTGTGTAAGGCTGAAACCAACTATAATATCAAAAAGGTCCCTATGCTGGCAAAATTGGAGGCAAAGAAAAATAGACAATAAGTCAAATAACTAAGTGGATAATTAGGAGAGATATGCATAAATTTAATCTTATTTAAGAAATCAAAAAATAAAGTAAATCACAATCTCTTATTACAACTTATCTATCTATCTATCCATCCATCCATCCATCCATCCATCCCATCCATCCATCTATCTATCTATCTAATCATCTTCAGTTATCATCATCTGTAATCATGTAATATTTTTATATTGAAATTTAGAATCTCAATTTTATCATCATTTGTTATTATCAATTAAGCTCAATTCTCAAGTCTTATTATTTAATCAACAGATATACTGGTCATCCATGGTATAATATCAACATGGGTAAATGTCATAAGTATATGAGTATTAACATATATCAACAATGATCTAAATCTAATAAATCAACTAAAAATGAACAACTGGAGCCAACATCAATAGAGTGTAATGTCGCATACGTCATTTGACGTACTAGCTAAAAATCCCTCATTGATGGAAGACCGAATAAATACTGACCGCAGGCGACTGCGCTACCACAATAACATGTGGGTGGTCAGGTGCCCTAGACCATGGGCGTCCACACTACCACAATAATACGTGAGCGGTCGAGTACTCTAGTATAAAATTTGACTCAAAGTTTTCACTTTTAGGATTCCATTTTATCCATTTATCAAATTGTTCTCTTTTCATATTAAATGATCAATCAAGTTAGCATTTTCGTATGAAGTTTGTTAATTTATCTTAATAGAATTTGCAAGTAAAAGTTATACAATATAAAAGTGCAAGTATCAATAGTATAAAATATCAACAATATGGAGTGTGAAAGGTCAAGCAAATCTAAAAGACAGGTATCAATGGTTGAGTAAGTCAGAATCTCCATTTAATTTTTAAAATAACCATTCTCATTTTAATCCCCATATGAAACCCACAAGTGAACAGGAAATAACATTAATTATTTACCCTCCGACAATTTAATTATTTTAAACCCTGATTTACTATTTTAAATATCATTTAAATCTCCTTTTTAAAATAGTTATACAAGTATATACATATAATCAAATTTTCTATTTATTAATGCACAAGGGAATGTTTAATGAGTCAAAGGATTGAAGTTACCCACTTTATATACAACAAAAGCTTCGAGTGTTGGCAGATCATCGTGCTCCACTCGAACTCGTATCTACAAACATAATACCAAACATAACTCAAACAATCAAAATACTATCCAACAAGAATAATATCCTAAAATCTAAGCATTATCTTCGGTTCGAAATTGATGAATTATTTTGATCTCGCTACCTCGTAAGATTTAACATTCCTACACGAGATCTCCGTTCTGATCTAGATAATCTTCCTAAATACAAATCGATTAACATAAAGTATACCTTCTAGGGTTGCTATGGTTGCTAGAAAATTGGGCAGCAATGTGCCTCTCTTGTTGTTGGGAGAGGGTAACAACTAGGGTTCTTTTCCTCTCTTAGCTGGTGGTTCGGCTAGCTCCGACAAACTCCGATAAGCTCCGACGGTGATGCCAAGAAGCAAGGAAAGCAGGGAAGGGAAGTCAAGGGTTGGTGGCTAAAAAAAACAATAGCAACTCGGGTTACTGTGGTTGTTGGAAAAAATGTTTGCTGCTCTTTTTGCTGGAAGCAGGCAGCAACTAGGGTTGCATTTCCCCCCTTTTTGCTGGCAGTCCAATGAGCATTGGCAACTTCGAAGAGCTTCGGCGTGCTATCAAGAAGCAAGGACTGCAGGAAGCATAGCAGGGAGCAAGGGAGAAGAGAAAGAGGTGTTAGGGGCAGTTGGCTGGAAAAGACAACACCTAGGGCTGCTATCGGTGGTTGTTGGAGGAGAAAAAGGCAGCAAAGCTGCTGCTCATGTGATGGAGAAGGAGGAAAGAAGATATGGGGAGAAGAAGGAAGAAAAATAAGGGAGAGAGGGGGTGGGCGGGGAGAATGGGTGTGAGTATGGTACGTATGGTGGTGACATGTTGTCCTTTTTTTTTTTTCCAATACTTAACATCCTCCTCCGCTAAAAAAATTTGATCCTCAAACTTAAGTAATCACGGAGAATCAATACCTGAGGAGAATAAGTGAGGATATCTAATGCGCATATCATCCTCACGCTCCCAAGTTGCTTCCTGATCGGAGTGGTGCTGCCACCCAACATTTACGAGGTGAATGCATTTGTTTCACAACCGATGTCCTTACAATCCAGAATACGAACAGAAAATTCTTCATATGTCGCATAATGCTATAATGGAAAAGTAAGATCCTTCAGGACATTTGTTAGATCTGGAACATACTTCTGCAACATAGACACATGGAAGATATTATGCACTCTTGCTAAAACTGGGGGTAATGCAAGTCGATATGCAACGACACCAATTCGCTCAAGGATATGAAAATGTCCGATGAATCTAGGAGCTAACTTTCCTTTCAACCCAAATCTTTTAACACCTTTTATGGGTGAAACACGGAGAAATACATGATCATCCATACCGAATACTAACATTCTTCGTCTTTTGTCTACATAACTCTTCTGTCAACTCTGAGCAGTCAATAATCTCTGTTTAATAATCCATACTAGCTCAGCATCCTGTTGAATGCTCTATGGGCCCAAGAGTTGATGTTCACCAGTTTCATCCCATAAGATAGGAGATCTAAATGCTCTGTCATAGAGTGCCTTAAACGATGTCATCTGAATAGCAGAGTGATAAATGTTATTATAAGCAAACTCTACTAAGTGTAGATGATCCTCCTAACTACCACCAAAATCTAAGACACAAACATGCAAAAGATCCTCTAGAGTCTGGATAGTGTGCTCTAACTGTCCATCAATATGAGAATGAAAAGTGGCGCTAAAGCGCCATTCAGTACCCAATGCGTTCTGAAAACTCTGCCAGAACATTGAAGTAAAGCGTGGATCTCAATTAAAAATAATATTAAGAGGAATACCATGGAGTTTAGTAATCTCTTTGCAATATAACTTTTCTAGATGGTCAAGAGATTCTGTCCTACGAATCGGTAGAAAATGTACCAATTTGGTTAATCGATCAACGATCACCCAAATCGAATCATGTCTCCTTTGGGTCCTTGGTAATCCCGCGACAAAATCCATAGTGACATGCTCCCACTTTCATTCTGGCACTGCAATCTTCTGGAGTAACCTGGCTGGTCTATGGTGTTCTGCCTTAATTTGTTGGCAAACTAGACACCGAGCTACAAAGTCTACAATATCTCTTTTCATACCTTTCCACCAATATGATTGCTTTAGATATTGATACATTCGAGTACCACCCGGATGGACTGTAAATCTAAATTGATGTGCTTCTTGTAGGAGATCTTCCTTCACAGGATGTACCTCAGGGACACATAGCTTGCCTCAAAATTGAAGAGATTCATTCATATCATGTGAGAATTTTGGCTTTGGGCCTAACTCCAACTCACTAGCTTTAGATTTGAGATATTGATCCTCCAACTAAATTTCCATGATTCGCTCAATCAATGGGGACTATGCAATCAAGGAGACCAATATACTTCGTTGTGTTTGTGCTACCTCAGTCAAATCCAACTCTAAAAACTATCTGACTATATCAGTATTTGCCACCCTGTGACATGCCAATACACCTCTAGACTTCCTTCTCAATGCATCTGCTACTACATTAGCTTTCCCGGGGTGATAGTTGATAGTACAATCATAGTCTTTTAGAAGCTCCATCCACCTTCTCTATCGAAAGTTTAACTCCTTTTGTGTGAAAAGATATTTCAGGCTCTTATGATTAGTGAATATCTCGAAGGTAATACTGTAGAGGTAATGTCTCCAAATCTTAAGGGCAAAAATGATAGCTGCTAATTCTAAATCATGTGCAGGATAATTCTTCTCATGATCTTTTAGCCGACAAGAAGCATAAGCTACCACTCGATCATGCTACATCAAAACTGCTCCTAATCCCTTATTAGATGCATCCGTGTAAAGAATGAATCAATCGTCTCCTAAGGGAATAACTAACACTGTAGCACTCACCAATCTCTGTTTGAGCTCTTGGAAGCTTGCTTCACAAGCCTCGGACCATGTAAACTTGACCCCTTTTCTAGTCAATCAGGTTAACGGTGCAGCAATACTAGAAAAATCCTTCAACAAATCCCGATAGTACTCAGCTAATCCAAAAAAGATACGAATCTCCTGCACTAACTATGGTTGTTCCCATCTGTCAACCACTTCAATCTTCTGGGGGTCTACTGAAATCCCTTTGTTAGAGATTACATGCCCTAGAAATCCCATAGAAGTAAGTCAAAAAATACATTTACTGAACTTTGCATATAGGCGTTCCTTCCGTAAAGTTTCTAAAATCATTATGAGGTGTTGTTCATTCTCCTCCTCTGACCAAGAATATATTAAAATATCATTAATGAAGATGATTACAAAACGGTCTAAATATTCCAAGAATACCCGATTCATCATATCCATAAATGTTGCAAGAGCATTGGTAAGCCCAAATGACATTACCAAAAACTCATAATGTCCATACCGAGTACGGAATGTAGTCTTCTGAATATTTGTATATCTAACTAGTAATTGGTGATAACTTGATCTTAAATCGATCCTTGAGTACACACAGGTACCCTTAAGTTGATCAAATAGATCATCTATTCTATGTAAAGGATATTTATTCTTGATAGTTATAGAGTTTAACTGCATATAATCAATATATAGCCTTAAGGATCCATCATTCTTCTCAACAAATAGAACTGGAGCACCCCAAGATGAAACACTGGGACGAATGAAATCCTTGTCCAGCAACTCCTGAAATCGAACCTTTAGTTCCTCCAGTTCTCTTAGTGTCATCTGATATGGAGCTTTCGATATTGAAGTTGTGCCAGGGAGCAACTCAATGGCAAACTCTACCTGTCGTTGAGGCGGCAAGCTAGGAAGTTCTTCTGAAAATATATCAGGATATTCAAGGATTATGTGGACAATAGAAAGCTGTACAGAACTATCCACATGGGAACTCACTAAAGATAAGAGATATCCCTCGTATCCCTGTGCCAACAACAGCTGAGCTTGGAGAGATGAGATAATAGATATCCCTTAATCGTTGATTCTAATAAATTCCCATGATGGCTAATCTAAGGATCAAAAAGTCACCACTTTGGCTCAACAATCGACAGTGGCATGATGCTCTGACAGCCAATCCATACCCAGAATAATATTGAATTCAGTCATCTCTAACACTTGCATATCCACTACAAGGACATGACTATCGAAGTTCAAAGGACAACTCTTGACCTCCTGATCTAACATCAACACTTCACCTGATGGAGTCAATACTGTTAATCTATAGGATTGGAGAGTCGAAAATTTCCCAATCTTATATACGAACTAAAGGTCAGCAATAGTCCCTAAGGATGGAACTAATAGCTTCAATGCTAGTATCAAATTGGGGTTCGAATAATATTTCTCCGAAATGAAGATAGGTACACCATTCACACATCGACTTTCGGAATAACAATTATATGCTTACGTGTACAATCACGACTATGACCACGATCATGATCGTCACTATGACCCCGGCCACTAGTAGTTCCATCTCATGGCATCAATTAACAAAATCGAATAAATTTTTAATAATCAAGATAATTAAATCATTGGACCCTTAAATCCTATAGCTACAACTTGACTTGCATAAAAATTCCTTTGCTCAAGAATCACATACGAAGAAAATAAAAATCCTGAAATAAAGCCAAAACTCACAAACATAAATCCAAACCCACGAACAAAAATTACAAATCGACCTCTGATACCAATAAAATTGTTATGCCCCGGGAGTGTTATCTCGTACATAGGGAGGTACCCCACTCAGTGACAATATAATAAATAAGAAACCCTAGGAGCTACCTAAACGGAATAACCAAAAAATTCATTAACAGTGTTTGTGTTAACTATATATATATATTTGGGTATGTAGGTATCCTCTACTTGTTCACCGGAATCCAGTTGCCTCCTTGGCTCGTGAGAGCTTGCATGGCGACTTCGTCGATAAGCATTGTGTGCTCCTCATTACTTCTACAGTCATACAAGATGCATATTCAAGATGCTAAGAGATCTGGAGACTACATCAATTCTGTGTGAATCATTAATGAGCATTGTGTTGCAAGACCAACCCAATATGATTCCTTAAATTTTAAAAAGATATAATTTTTAACTCGGGACTTAGAATCAAGCTCTATCAATACTCACACATACATAATTTAAAAATCTATATTTGTTACGAGGGAACCCGTAACCGTCAAGTTTCGGGCCCAAATTTTACTGTTTAAGCTCTTTTCAAAGCCTCTTTGCTGTTTTTAGTAATTTTTTATTTTTATGATATTTAGAATAATTTTGATATTTCTAGTATTTATGGATTAGAGTTTGTATATATATCAACATCCTGTTATGTTACTTTCTTTCCATTAGAATTTCTATTAATTTTTTTTTTGATAAAATTTCTTTTCTTTCTTTATAAGATAGAAATTGAGATCTATATATTATAATTTCTTTCATTTCTTTGATCTTAGGGTCTAGGATTTATATAAACACATGTTTAGCTATACGAGGATGTATCCTCCACTATCAACAAAGTTTTTTTTTTGGCAAACAACGGGTTTCTCTTTGTTTTCTTCGGGCTCTCTTCTTGCTTTCTCCTTAATTCTCCCTTCTCGAATAACCGTAAGATAATAGCTATCATGTCTGGTATCACATGGTTTGAAATGATGACTTTAATCATTTTGATATAGACTTTAATGTGACTAATTAGATACTAGTTTTTGGTTTACTTATTCTTTTCTTTATATCTTGGGTACATTATTTTTTTAATAAAATATTAGATAATTAAAAGAATTTTTTTTGATTGCTTAATAAATTTTTCCCGTGAAGTTAGCATAAATGATTTTGAAATCCCACAGCTTACAAATTAGCTTACAAATTGATATACAAGATATAATAATTAAAAAATAATTTAAATCTATAATTATTTATTTTATTTATTTAAATTAATAATTAATATATTTTTTTAAATTTAATTAGATTTTGATTATTTTATATACCGTGTAAACTATCTTTATAAGATACAATGAATAAGTAATTATTTGATTTAAAACTAATTCTGTTATTAGTATTCAACATAAATAATTTTTTATTTTATAGTTTGATAGAGAAAAGTTAATAGAGCCCGAGATTATTTTAAAAAATAATAATAATGAGCAAGCAATTCAATTATTGACTTTATAATATTACAAAATATATACATAATACAATACAATTAATAAAATACAATGACTTCATAAATATTTTCTTTTACATTCTTGCTGGGCTATTTTATACATAAACAAATATGAAAAAATATTTTAATTTCTTGTGTAATTGATTGTAAAATTTAGAATATGCCTAATCCTTGTAGGTGGTCTTTGTTGCCAGCAGCCTTTCCAAATTTTATTTCCCACTAGTTCGTAAGGCATGCCATGCAGAAAGAGAATTGGGAGACCGGTGAGAAACTCGATGCAAAGAGGAATCATCCTTAATTCTCCAAGCTTACACATTACTAGTATTGGAATTTATTATTCGATATGTAACAGAAGGTGTAAAAAATTAAATTAAATGATTTTTTTTAAAAAAATCATAACAAAACTATTTTATTTAGGTCGAATAAATGATCAAATTTAATTATAAATTTTTTATAAATCTAGGCATATGTGTGAGTTTTGCACAAGAATAAATAAATCTAGGCATTTTTCGTTTAAATAATCTCCCCTCCAAATACAACTTCTCAAGTGGAGGAGGTGGAAAATTTAACATTTCAAAGATGAGCTGTTCTTCACTTCTTGTAGATAAGCTTAACTGATGAAGGTACTTTATCTTAGCCAATGAGTTGCAGGACAATGGGCTTGTTCCACCTCCACAACTTCTAATGATCGGAGCTCTTTCATGTCTTCCCAATCGTTGTACAAGCTTCTTGTTTGCTTTAACTGATCGCAGGGTTTGTAGGTTCTTCCACTGCCATGCCCCTTCAAGAGTTGGAACACAGCTAACTATAGTTCCCCCAAATTCAACTTCAATTTGAGACACAAATAGGTGACGAAGTTGCTTCAATTGTGTCACACCACGTGGGAGCTTCACTATATCGAAACTACGGAGGTCAAGTGTTAGCAAACTCTGGAGCTTTTGGATATTGTTGGGAAGTTGTTCCACTTTTGTACACCTCAAAACCAAATAGTGAAGGTTAAACAAGGCTGAAACTTCATTTGGCAAGTTGGAAATTGGAACTCCTAGCTCCAACACCCTCAACATTTTGAAATTGATTAAGATTACTCTTAGGAAACCTGAACTAAAATTGGAAGTAGAAAAGACAGACAAATAGCGAAACCGTGAAAGCCTCAGACTCGTATTTAAATCAAGGGATTCATCATTATTTTGAAAGGAAAGGCGATGAGTTTGATCATCCAAAATTGATTGTGAACCATCAAGAATCATGCCAAATTTTACCTTTCTAGATATTGTTAGTGTTATCTCTCTCACAACGTCATGCATTCTGAAAGCCTTCAGCTTCCCAAAATCATTTCTCTCAACCACCTGAAGCATGGACTGATTCACAAGTTCATCAAGATAGTCTTCAGCCTCATGCAAAATTTTGCCTTTCTAGATATTGCTAGTGTTATCTCTCTTACAACGTCATGCATTTTGAAAGCCTTTAGCCTCCCAAAATCATTTCTCTCAACCACTTGAAGCATGGACCGATCCACAAGTTCATCAAGATAGTCTTCAGCCTCCTCTTCCATTGATCTGTTACTGTTCCTTTCCTCCACAGCCTCCTCTTCCATTGATCTGTTATTGCTCCTTGTCTCCACGAATCCTTCAGTTACCCACACTCGGATTAGTTTCTTCCTTTTTATTTGATAATCATCAGGAGAAGATGCTACAATATACAAAGAAATTCTTTAGATAATGAGGCAATTCTTCTATCTTGAAGGCGACCTCCCTGACCTAATACAGAATTAATGAAAATTTTGGTGTTTTATGGCACCAATCGTTTGATTGAATTCCTCAAAAGCAAGTATAAGAAACAAAGAAAAATGAGTTAAATTTCGTAGAAAAATGAGAACTCAGTTGAATGCATCGAGGAATAAAAGTCAAACAAGTAAAGGAAATATCGAGTCACCTGTTCGATCCAAACCTCGAGCTTTTTGTTAGCAGCAGCAGCAGTCGACAAATTAGAGTCGTCAAGGAAGGCCTGCATCACTTTGAACTCGTCGGTGATTCGATCCACGCGAGCGTCAAACTGGTCTAAAGGTGGAGTTGTGTAGCGCTGCAACAGTAGCTGAGAGCATCTGCTCTGCGCTTGGCCGACTGCTATTCCTCCGAGCTTGTCGATTAGGAAGGAGATGAATTGACGCCGCCTCCATCGAACTCACTGCCCCCTTTTGCCTTCTTGCACGGGATGTGAAGCAGCTGCCTGCAAAGTCGCCTTTTTCATATCAAGTCAAGAGCTGCTCTAGTGCGGAGTTTATTCTCCGCATGGAAGGAAAGGGAAGGGAAGAAAAGGAAGGAAAAGAGAGGAGAGATGAAATTATCATTTTATCCCGTCCATCTTCGACGAACAGCAACTTGTAGTTAAGTAACTTGAGCCTGAGCAACGATCGGATTGCGTGTTGGTCGATTTGGCAAAAGAAATTAACTTTTACATGATTTTATATATATATATATAATTTTGTTATCCATTACATTTTATCTTATTATGGCAAAAAGGCGAAACGCTCCCAGCGCCCCCTCCAGTCCGTCCCAAGACCAACACGGAGGAGGTAAATCACGAGGGCTAGTCTAGCCAGCCTGAGCAGTGACTAGTGCATTAGAGGGTAGGAACTTGGCTACTAGTCAGGATTTGACCCCTAGACCTCATTATGACAACACCTTATGCACTAGCCAACATCTCATCCCGTGGGGACTACATTTTATCTTATATAATCATAAATACTTGTTGAGATGATCACTTATACATCATTAATCAAAATATGTATAATGATGATCAATAATCATAATTATATCACCTCATCAAATACACATGATTATATATATATATATAAAAGTAAATGATATCCTGCACATCACATTCATTTCGTAGGCGATATGAACGACTCTCGCAAAATTCAGGCGCATAAATTTATTCAGACGCCTAGATGAATTTATTTTATTTTTATTTTTTTTAAATAACCGGTTATGCCAATGAAATTTTGTCTTTAGGATTTAGAGGTTGGGTTATATTATTAAACATATAAAAAAATTTAAATTTTTTTTAGATGTACACAAAATGTGTAGAATAAAATGTACAAGATATCAAAACTCTTTTTATATATATCTATATATATAAATAAATAAAGAAAAAAATTTGGATAATAAATTAGGGAAGAAGTTACAAGATACTAATTATAAAAGGAAAAAAAATTTATTATTAGATTCTAAATCTCTTATTAAATAAGTATCCTCGGTAATTATTATTATCAATGTTAGTAGCAAATAAGTTATGTTTATCTTAACTAACTATTTAGGTTTGTGGTATCCTCGAGTACTCATTCATCGGAATTAAATTGCCTGAGCTTGCATGGTGACCTAAAGACTATTTGAATCATATTTAAATCAGTGATAAATATTGTTTGAAATGCTGGTTTTAATAAGTTTTATATTTACTGATTCCTTTTTTATATCTTCGACACATTAGTTTTTTTTTTTAATGAAACATTAGATAAAATAATTTTTCTTGTGAATTTTGGAGAAATAATTTTGAAATCCACCAGCTTGGTATAAAGGATATAAT
>JBBUKS010000085.1:147061-163501 GCA_038050645.1 Hedychium gardnerianum | reverse complement strand
GGGGCAGGAACCTGGCTACTAGCCAGGATTTGACCCCTAAACCTCATTGTGGCAACACCTCATGCACTAGCCAACAGTCCATCCCGTGGGGACCACAAGCTTCCACTCATGGTAGATGACGAGGGGGATGAACGACCATGTCACGCAACCAGTAGCCATGTATCCATCGTACGGGTTTCGAGTGGACAAGCGAGTCAGCACTTTGCTAAAGATGAGAGCTCAAGGCCATGCCTGGCTAGGATGCTTGCAACACAATCCTACACGGCCCGACAAGGGGCTCGTTCGACATGACCCAAATTGAAATGGTCAAGCCTGGACGACCTAGACTAGAATGAGGCAATTGTCGCGCTCAGCCAAGCACACTCATGGGTCAAGACCCACAAGCCTAACTCAAGCCCGGCCAAGATTGACTCATCCGACCCATCCATTCTACTCCCTGTTGACTTGTTCTAGCTCATCCTGTCGCTCCAACCACCCTCCCCATTCGGCCATCTAACCTGATCAACCGAACCAGCTCATCATACAATCTGTTCCAAAATCATCCCACAGTAGTCGCAAATCTCTATTTTTTTTATCTAAACTGATTTGACTGTATGCAAAATAAATGAAACCAAACACAATCCTAAGTGAGATAGGGCAACCCAAAGGCAAGAGTAAATAAGGACGAGTAAATTTAAATTAACCCTTTTTCTGACAACTCTTAGTTAAATACAAGTTTTACGGAGTCCCTAGTACAATAGATAAACTAAAAGGCATAAATTAAGCATAAGTGAAAGTAAACAATACTACAAAGGAGAAGCTATACTTGTATTTTTTTTTTTTATCAAGAAGAAAAAAAAAAACCTTTTTAAGCTATATATACAAACTTACCACCACCCTCAAGATGAGCATGACAGCATGCAAACACCAGGGCGGTAAGCCCACGCCGGAGGCAGCCGGGCGTACTTCTCCATTCCTGGTTGTTCGTCATACGGGTGCTCGATTAGTTTCAGCAGCCTCTGAACCTCTCCGTAGTCACCTTGCTCAGCCGCGTCAATGGCACTTTGGCATAGGTAGTTGCGGAGGATGTATTTCGGGTTGACGGAGTTCATCGTGACCTTGCGCTCAACATCAGCGACACCACTTGAAACCAACTTCAGAAAGAAAGAAAGAAAGCAGCAGTAAGGAAAGAGTTTTACAAGGTAATCAAATAACCAAAGAAACATAGGGACTAGATAAGCAAGCCACATTCTCAACCCCTTAATCAACATGAAGACTAGTTACCGGGTCAATCGGGGTATCAAACTCTAATAATTTACTCTTATGACAATTTCTATTGGACCCAATCTGTTCAAAGAGAAATGGAATGGCTGCAGAGCATGGATGCTAGAAATGTCACAAATAGTGTAAAGGTGTAACACAAAAACAATACCTCCTCGATATAGGTTTGCACCCAAGTGGTCCATGCCTCCTTCCTCTCAGGGCCAATGTCCAGTAAAGCAGCTTTAAGAGGAACAAGGAGCTCATTTTTCGAAATGGTAGCGTCCGCTTTGACATTAGAAAGCAACCGGAAGAAGTTTGTGTAATCAACTTTGTCGACGGCCATGTTGTTAAGGAGGGTGCTTATGAGTTGCTTGTTATACTTGGATAGACCTAGTTTATTGGTCATTATGGACTGGTATTCATCCATGAATTTATCTCCATACCTGCAAAAAAAGAGCAATTATGTCAACAAGGATCAGATTCATACAGCTACTCGAAATTCAAGTTAATCGGGACAAACAAGGCTCGATGGTGATGATGGAATAAGCACATAATCACAAACATAATCTTGTAGTAAAAAGAAAAACCACCTTTCCATGGCATAGTTGGCCTCCTCTTTGCTGATCAACTTCGCGGATGATAAAGTAGCTGTGAATTGTGCGATGTTCCACAAGCCGATATCAGGCTGATTTGCAAAACAATACCTTCTCCCAGGAAGGTCTGTAGTATTTGGAGTATAACTTGGATCAAAAGCATCTAAGAAACCGAAGGGCCCATAATCAATTGTAAGACCCAACACACTCATGTTATCAGTGTTTAAAACACCATGAGTGAAGCCAACTCCCTGCCAACTTGCAACCAAAGAAGCAGTACGCTCGGCAACCTCAACTGACCAAGCTGATATCAAACCATTTAACACAAAGCTAATGAGTTTTTAGGTACAAATAAAAGAAATAAATAACTACAATAATTTTGTATTGAAGATTAGTACCTGCATACTTGTTGGATGTCAAATCTACCACCGACGATGATCCCTCACCACCAACCTCAAAAGACAAATCATCACTTTTGTTCATTTTATCAATGTGAGGAAAATGGTGGCGGATTGTGTAATCTGCCAAAGTGCGAACAAGTTCAAGGTCTTCTTTTCCCCTGGATGCATGAATCTGATATGAACCGAAACGCAGGAAGGACTGAGCAACACGGCAAACAACCGCACCAGGTTCATCCTTAGAATTGCCACTGCAACATCGACAACATAAGTGAATAGGATATAATTACAAAAGGTTATGATCTTTCAATAGTGTTGCTATTCTAATTTCCATAGCATGTACATACAAAGTAATTCCAGGTCCAGGTCAAGTAGAAACACTAAGTACAGGCGAGGATTTTAAGTCTTTTAGTTATCAAAATCCAATCATTGTCAGCATAGCACTCATAGGTAAAAAGCTATTGTACGACTACTCATCAATCATGTGCTATCATTCTTACCTCAATTATAAAATTGAGTGGCAAAAGCACTCGATTAGCAGTATATGTCTAAAAATATATCAATGGACTCCATTAGAAGTTGAATGTAGCAAATTCAATTAAATGGATGATTCTAATGAGATATATCACATGTTTCTGATATTTGTTACCTTGAAGTCCATGATCATAATCATATAATGTAGGTTACCATCAACACCATCAAATCAACTATGTTAATGTCTACCTACAAAATGCATGATACTACAAATTCTTAATAATGATCAAATGTTAGAGCTAAGAGAAAACAAATGTAAATATTTGCAGCAATGACATACTCATAAAACATATCTCGATTGACAAGCTTGCCAGTAGTAACAAGGCAGAGTGCGCGAGTAGTAGGGATTCCAAGTCCATGCATCGCTTCACTACAAAGAAATTCGCGGATGCTACTTCTAAGTACTGCCAGACCATCTGCAAATCTACTGTAAGGAGTCTTCCCTGCACCCTTGAGTTGCAACTCCCATCTTTCACCACGAGAATTTAGGAGCTCTCCAAGAGTAATAGCACGTCCGTCCCCTAGCTGACCAGCCCACACCCCAAATTGGTGACCCCCATAGCACTGTGCATAAGGTAGCCTACAAAAGATAACCTTAATATCATCTTCATTAGCAGAAGCAAGGAGAGGTGCTCAATTAAAGTGTATGGTTCACAACTAACCCTCCCTTCAAAGGTGATGCTCCAGAGAATATTAATGGGATATCAGACCGCTCGAACCTAGCAAACAGACAGAGGATGGAATCACGATAAAAAGAACAAAGCAAATGTCAAATTATACGATATCCAAACTAGAAGACAAACCCCATCTAAATCGCTAAAAGAATAAAACTATTGGGTTCCCATTTATCTTTCGAAGACTGAAAGAAAACAAAAGCATATGCTAGCCATAATATTCTTAGACAGGCAGTTGATGCAGTAACTACAGTGGAGCACAGGATCCAATATCCAGGTGGAAGAAAGTCTTGAGACATAGCATCAGTACTGCCAGAAAGAAGGGGGCACATGGTGGGGTTTAATTTTGGAATAGGAATCAGGAAAAGAAATTTGGATCTACAGAACCAGTCAAATGCAAAAGTGAATGCATGTATTTTTTTAAAAAATGCCAACTTCATGAATCAGAAAGAACAGCATCTTATGCAACTTAAGCATCAAAGGATATGCGATAAAGATGCCTACTCTTTTGGGTCTAAATCAAGCAGCTCTGCAGTTCTTTCCGACCAAGCTACAAGTTCAGGATTTTCCACGTCAGCAGATGGAGATACTTTTGTGTAACATGCATGAAGCACCTGAAAACATTTGGAAAAGGGATTAGCTAATAGAATTTGCTATGATGAACAGTTGATATACATTGTAGTGTTTTTTTTAATAAGTGTGATTGAGAACTAATTTTGCTGAACAATATACTGTCACTATGAAAGTGTTCTTGAATCCTAAATCTAAAAAACATTAAGCTGATTTTTCATCTAAAAACAGCAAATTACTAACTCCACCTTTGTGGCTTGTTTCAAGTCATCTACAATGTCATTCAAAGTCACTGCAAGATAATGGCTACTCAGGCTATGTTTACTTGGGGAGGGGAAATGAAAGGGTGGGGGAAAGGTGAACAAGAGTGGAATGGCAAGGGGAGGAACGAGAGGAGAGAGATGAACCACTTGGTTGTTCACTAAAAAAAAGGGAATGGTGGAAGTGAAAAAGGAAAAAGGTATCCATTGTGGAGGAAAGGGAGGGAAGAGGACCCTCTCATCCCATTCATCTCTCATCTTTTCTATTAAAAAGGAGGGAAAGTTGCTATTTTTTTGGCACTCCCCAGCTCTCTATCTCCCTCCTCCACTTTCTCCTATTCCCTCCAAGTAAACATACCCTTACAGTTGACAGGCATCAAGCATTAATCTGTCAGATCATGGCCAATCTTATACATTTTATAAATAGTTAGAACCTTACTACAACATCCTTAAGTCATTCTCTAAAAGCCTCAAGTTGAAAATCAAACATAGTTAAACAAACATAAATGTCTTTTTCATAACATGCCTCACATATTGAGGCATAAATTTCAGATATTTTATTTTATGGCCTCATAAACAAGACTCTCTTTCAGACTCAGGAATCTGTAACAACCTTAAACTCTATCATTGAACAAACTGCACTACCCAAGTGTTCATGCAGTAAAGGCCCAACTTTGCAGAGAATTAATAATAGAAATGGCCATGATAATTACCACCGCGTCTTTTCGATCCAGAAAACCCACTCCTTCACTCTCCTGCTCAATGGGGGCATTGAAGTGCGAATTTCTTGACAGAAACTAGGAAATGAACAAACTTCCTCCTTTGAAGATAAATTGGAAACATACATAATCAAGACACGCGATTCCTTTAAGCAGATGTCAGGAAACTACTAATTCAAGATCATCTCCAGACATTTATACACCAAATCTACCATGATCAAGTACTATTATAACCTTCTTGTTCTTTTTACCCTCCCCAAAAGGATTTTTTTTTCCCGAGTTAACATCCAAAACAATATCTCTCCGAAACGCGGATTCGAGTGGGGGAAGAACATGACGGAGAAACTATGCGCAAGTAAAATCCGTGGAAGGCGAAGGGGACTTCACCTGGCGAGGGATCGTGTCAGTTCTGGGATCCCCAGGCAGCTCCCTCACGAAGGAGTGGTCCCAATTCAACTCCTCGAGTTTCAACCGCGCGCGGCCGCTACCACCATCAGGAACCGCAGCCGCCGGATCCCGCGCTTCGGTGGCGGACTCCATCGATCCAGCAACCACGTAACTTCGCCTCGGCGGTACTACTCCGAATCCGATCTGGCGATCGCGTCGCCGGCGCCGCGCGAGAGAGGAACCGAGTCCGACCGCTGGCCGAGGGGGAACGCGAGCGGACCGGAGGATCTGGGAGGAGAAGAGGGAGGCGAGAGGGGAAGAGAGGTGGAGGCGATAACGCAGCAGCATCTCCTTGCGGTGGAAGGAGAACTTCCCTTTTTGTAGGAGTTGGTCTCGAACGGAATGGAGAAGAAGGTCAGAGTCGTAAATCACGCAGTCAAAGAAAGCGGTCGTGCTGAACCAGGGTTCGAAGTTAGAATCGACCGGTTAATTTTCCGGTTCAGCTCAAATTGTAGGCAATAGATGATATATCTGGCGGTTTGGTCTTTGGTGTGATCTCAAGTCTCAACCTGAACCGGACACGGGAGTCGATTGGCTCAATTGTACGGTTCTTTTGAAATTATTGCATTGCACGTGACCTATTTACCTCACGTGATGACCGCACGTGATGCCCCACCCCTGAATCCGGATATTCTTTTGCTTCATTTGAAATCTGAATTCTGACAGTCCGAGCTTGTGGTATAAATATCAGTCTCTGTACCGGCCTCTCCTCCGCTCTCACCGACGCGGCCACGTCGTCGCCTTCCCTCTCTCTCTCTCTCGCTGTTGCTCCGCCGTCCTGCTCCCCACAATCCCTAGCTAGGGTTTCCAACGATTCTCTCGTCGCTTCCTCTCTTTGATCCAGATCCGGTCGTCGCCGCCATGGATACGACTAGCAAGAGAGAGAGGCCGGATTCCGCCGCCGGAAATGCTGGTGATTCGAAGCGGAGAAAAGGTGAACATTCTTGTCTTCACGTTTACTCACAGCACAATAGACCGCATTGTGCGATGCCCTTTCTTTTCTTTGAGTCCCGTCATCTAGGTTTCTTTTCACTCAATCCGTGTTTGCGTCGTCGAGGTTCGTCATATGATTAGGCAATCTGGCTTGCATTATCTGAGCGAAGGCATTTCCCCCCTCTTTCGATCTTGAATTACATGCTCGTTTTAGTACTGCAGCGTGTGCTCACAAGAATAGGAAAACTTCAAATTGTTTCATCTCGGCGTCTCTCGTCCTCGGTGATGGTTTATGTTGTCTCTCGCAGCTCCATTTTAACGCCCGTCTTTAGGTTTTTTTTTTCCCGTGAAGTTCATAGCGTTTCTTTTTGGTCAGTTGAGAAATCGACAAACCATGCAATTGTTACTTCTTGATAAAGTTCTAATTACATTCTTGCCATTTTCATCGAATATGCACTTCTAATTCTTGAATTTTTTTCCCTCAAAAATCTGTTGTTAAAAGTTGATATTATGTATGCTTATTAGCGGAATTTCTGGGTTAGGACGGCAGCTAGCATATTATTTTCACACTGTTTTTGTTCTTGAATGCTAATCCATAAATTGGTTGTTCGCTTCTTCTACTTCAGTTTGTAGAAGGCATTTTGAATGCTGGTTTATTATGTTCAGTATTGTGTAGCAATTTTAAAGATCAGAGGGGCCTTACATGTTCTTCCGATCCGAAATTTTCAAGCACTATGAGCAATTTCTTACTAACCGTTAGTTGCATTATTGATGTCACATGAGTGACTTCCATTGATGATGACAGCCAGGGATTGATACAAAACTTGCATCGAGAATTCGATAGCTTAAATCTTAGTTGTAGCTTCTTATGGTAGACACAGTAAAACTTGTATTCAAAGTTTGATAATTAAAAAATCTAGTATACATCTACTTATGAATTATCTTTTTATATTTCTTCATTTTCCCTGCTCGTGTTTTTTTCCCCTTTCTACTAGTTTTCAATAGTAAAGGCATCATGTTTGATGAATAATGAGCAATCAAGAGTAGATGTTCAGAATTTAACCAAGGAAACATAATTAATGTTATACAGAAATGGACTCTTTCCAACCTGTTATAAGAAGCAAAGCAAAGCCATGCACCGGGTTTTTCAGGTTCAAATCTTAACTTTTCCAAAATAAACATAATGTAACAACTCTGTTTTTGCAACTTTATATGACAATGGAAGTAAAACTCTCTTATCATTTTTTGATTGTTTTAATGATATTCCATTTGTCACACCTAAGATTGTGATACAGGATTATGTGCTCTAAGAAACTGAGTAGAAGAAAATGTTTTTCATGAGAATATTTTGGTCATCTAAATTTTGAAGCAATGTAGAACCTCATTGCAACAAATAAGCAAGTCAATTACATGATTACTCTTCATAATATTTTCTACTTCTGTAAATATTGATACACTTTGCACAATTGGGCAAGATGAATCTTGCCCACTGGGGTGTGATTTGAGATGCTTTTCTAATCTTTCTTTGCAAAGGGTAGATTGGTTTCATGTGTCTTTCTTTCTTTAGTTAGTTTGTCTTATTAGGTTCCACCATAACTTATTCTTCAATTAGATTTTGCTTCAAAGAGCATTATCATCTGTATTAGTCATTATCGACTTATGAAAACATACAAGCTTCCAAGTTCAAAGGAACTCATACAAGCTTCTAGGTTGGACCATTGGGCAAGCCATTCAAGGCATGCTAATTTGGGTGATCGAGGTAGATTGGTTCAAACTAGTTTGGTCACTGGTTGAGCAAGTTGAGTTGAGTAGATCAGTTGAGCTAGGCTTTACAGATGTTATGAGCTGAATGAGCCAAACAAAATATATATTATGAATGACTAAAGAAGGTTGGATAAACCAGTCTAGCCGGGTGATGGGCAAGCCAATTTGGTGTGACTAGTGGGTTGATTCAGTTGTACAGTAGGGTGAGTTAGTTAAGCTAGGTAGAATAGTCAAGTCAGGCTCAACATCATATAGGGTTATCATGTTATTATGAAAACTATTACTTGTTTAGTTTTAGTATTCTTTCTACATTTTTGAAAATCTAATTGCCTCAATGACTTCCAAGAACGCTATTTTTTCCTTGATTCTCTTGCTTTCCAAATAGTTTCTTACACTGAATTGCTACTTTGCAGCACTTCTGGTTGCCCATACGGAGATGGTTGTCATTATCTTCACTATTTTCCTGGCGGCCTTCAGGCGGTGCAACAGATGGCTGGCCTAAGCAACCCATTTGCCCCTGTCCTTAAGTTACGTATATGCAATGAATACCACACGACCGAAGGCTGCAAGTTCGGGGACAGATGCAACTTCGCCCACGGTAAACACGAGCTTGGCAAGCCCGTCGTATCATCCAGCCATGCTCCGATTGCAGCACCTCCATCTTCGGGAGGTGGACAGCCAGGGCTTCGGGTCCACCTGATCCCCCTGACCTCAAAGATGAGTGTCGATGCATCCATTGTGGGCCTCGTCGTCGGTGAGGGTGGAGTCAATACCGAGAACATATGCCAACTGACGGGAGCAAGGCTATCAATACAGGCCCATGAGTCGGATTTGAACCTCAAAAACATCGAGTTGGAGGGAACTTATGACCAGATCAACCCGGCTAGTGAGATGGTAAGAGATCTCATCAACAACGTCACTGCCAGCACTACTAAATTGCCAGTCAGAAATCCGGCTCTGGCAGCTAGGAGCAACTCGAAGACCAACATTTGTAATTATTTTAGGGACATGGGTTTCTGCAGCTATGGCAATCGTTGTCGTTTTGCTCACGGGGAGAGCGAGCTGCAAAAGGGTCCTTCGTGACATGAGTAATGAGTTTCGACTATTGTCTGCGATTTTGAGGAGCTGGGAGGAGATTGAAACCATTTTCGAGGCTCAGTGTCCATACAATCAGAAACGTTTTAGGGAACTCGTAAATCTTAATGTAAATTGACACTGTTACTGTGATCAAGTTTATTGAGAAATGAAGTTAGAATATCAATATCATGGAATCATGATTCATGAATTATCATGGTAATTGTTTTTTTCATTAATAGATTAATTTCTATACTTATTATTATTAGACATTATATTTTTTATAACTTAAAATTCTAGATTGTAAACAGAATCGAGGAAATACGAGTCAAATCTAAGTGAAGATTAATCAACGGACGTAAGTCATTGCTTACGTCTATTTTAATCATATTCTTTACAAATCCAATAATCTATTTTGACACGTGGATAAACTGATATTTACGGTAGTCATCTTTTTTGACTCGGCAAATTACCGAACCGAAAGTTTGATTATTACTCAAATGCCGTACATAACTTTAAAAATTATCAAATCACCTACTTTATATTAATTTTATCTCTCCGTAAATTTCCGAATAAATTGCTATGATTTAGATTTTTTTATATAATTAAAAATTCTGATTAATATTCAAAAATTCATTACATTTAATATATTATGTTAAATTAATATTTAAAAATATAAATATAATAAAAAAAATTAGACGAACACGTAAAATTTGATTCTATGTCATTTCAAATTCTGTAAGTTCTTCAATTTCGACCAACTTCAATTGATGGACTTAGAGAGTTCAAAATAATATGAAATTAGATCTCATATATTTATTTAGTTTTTCTGATTATATATATATTCTCAAATATCAGTTTGACATAATATATTGAGCGCAATAATCGTTTGAACACGAATTGATTTTTTTTCAAACTTCATGATCACATAAACATGCTAAATCGATTGCTATAAAATTTAATTGGTGTTCAAACGATCATTACTCGTAATATATTATATAAAATTAATTTTTGAGAGCATGAATATAATCAGGAGAACTAAATAAACACATAAAAATTAGTTTCATGTCATTCCGAGCTCATTAAGTTTATCAATCAATTTTGACTTAAATTGATTGATGGTCGAGCTTGGACTAAAATCGACTAATGAACCTAAAAACTCATAATAATATGAAATCAAATCTTATATATTCATTTAATTCTCTTAATTATATTTAAGTCTTCCGACATCAATTTTGTACGATATATCTTGAAAGTAGTGATTTGAAAAAATATATATAATGGATTAAAATTATCATTTATCATCGTAAAAATATATCAAATTGATTGTTATAATATAACAATCGAAAAAAAATTGATTGGTATTTAAAAAATCATTACATTTAATATATTATATTAAATTAATATTTAAGAATATGAATATAATCAAGAAAATTAAATAAATATATTAAACTTAATTTTATATTATTTTGAATTCTTTAGATCCATTAGTTGATTTTAATCGAAATCAGTTGATAAACCTAGAGAGCTTACAATTATATAAAATTAAGTCTAATATATTTATCTAATTCTCTTGATTATATTCATATTCTTACATATTAATTTAATATAATATATCAAAAATAATAATCATTTAAACACGAAGTAATTTTTTTAAATATTATTATTCATGAGGATTGAAACTGCAAAATCGATTTTTTCTACTATTATTAACAGTAATATATTTTTAAAAAAAAATCATATTCAAATAATTATTGTGTCCAATATATTATACTAAATTAATATTTAAAAATATAAATATAATCAAGAGAATTAAACAAATATATATAATTTAATTTCATATTATTTCGAACTTCCTGGGTCTATCAACCGATTTCAATCAAAATCGATTGATAAATCTAGAGAGCTTGGAACGACATGGAATAAAATTTTATATGTTCGTTTAGTTTTTATGATTATATCCGAAATCAATTGATAGATTTAAAGAGTTCGGAATGACATGAAATTAAATTCTATATGTTTATTTAATTCTTCTAATTATATTTATGTTCTTAAATATTAATTTGATATAATATATTGAGCGTAGTTAATTTTTGAATACTAATTAAAAAATTTAATGATAAAAAAGTCTGAATTGAATACGATATCGTAGCAATCAATTGGAAAATCTATAAAAGATTAAAATTGATATGAGGTACATGATTTATTAATTTACAAAGTCACATATGTAATTTGAATAATAACTAAATTTTTTTACATGGTTCGATAATTTATCGATTTTTAATTGATATTATATATTTCATTTTTTGTTGATTAATTTTGAAATGATCTATTTAATTTGATAGATATTTTTTATTAATTATTAAAATAATTTAAAAAATAATTATTCATTAATCCATCCAGTATTATTAGATCAATCACCGCACTCGATCCTTACCCGGAGAAATTTCCCTTCATGCGTGGAGAAATTGATATTTAAAAAAAATAAATTAAATTGAATAATATAAGATCTGAAATTTCAATTTCATAAAAATAATTAATTAAATTTTATAAAAAAAAAATTATCGTTCGTCAAAATAAATTAAAAAATTAATATTTATCTTAATCCATATGATATTTAAAAAAAACAACGCATCTATTAATAGAGCGATAATTGTGACTTGCTCCAGTTTTTTAATTTCCTCTTGCAGTCGTGGGACCATCAGAAGGACGGATTTCATCGCAAAATATGGAGAGATAATTAAATTAAGCCGTCATTTTTGTCAGCTTGTGCATACAGTAAAAGGCGAGACGTGAGCGATTCGAATGCTTCGACGGCCTCTCGCATCGCCTTAGGCCGTCGCTCGATCCTTATTCGTTTCTTCCTCACTCGCCTCAAATTCCTCTTCCATGCTTTGATTCATCTAGCAAGAGAGTTTTTTCCCCAAATAAGAGGTCAGTTTGAAATTTTCCTCTTCAGGTTTGATTCAACTCTAATCTGGATCAGGGAAAAAGGGTTCCTTGGTTTTTCTCCTTCAATTTGGTTGTTTTTTTCCTCGCGGATGAGCTCCAGGAGATCTGAAGTTGCTTTTTTTTTTGGTGGTTTCATGTTTAGGTCAGCATGAGGGGAGGACGGGTTCTGGATCTCCTCCGCCGTGGTTTGCTGTCGCAAAAATCCAATTTTGGGGTAATTTCACCACCTTCATTCTTCTTCTGTTGTTGTTATGTTTTGTTTAATAAAAGAAAAAGGGGAATGAAAAGAGTGGACATAAGAGTTAGTTCATGCATTCGTTAAAACATTGAGAGCCCAACATACACTGAACATGGCCAGACTTGCTCATCTCTCTTAATAGAGAAATGCCTAAATTCATCGGAGAATACTATGCAATTCTGTGTTTATGTAGAGGAGGGGAATCAGGAAATAAATATAGTTGTTAAGTGAAGAGAAAATGAAAGAAATGAGCTGTCTTATTAAATTGCCTTTCTATTATATTCTTCTTGTTTATCTGGCCGGAATTGAAAGGGAAGAAATGATATCCTCAAGTTTTTTTTAATAAATGAACTTATCCATTTTTATTTTTTCAATTTCCTTCCATTTCTGCCCAATTCTAGTGAAAATAAGATAGAGGAACTGGATGAAAATAATTTTTTCCCTTGCATTTTACATGTTTATGGTTTTTGAATGATTGTTTCTTTTTAAAAAAAAAACAACTTCAATGACTGACAGTGCACTATTGTGTGTGTCTCCCACGATATCGGTGAAATATGAGCTGTATTGGCATTTCAATTTTTGTAGTTGACTGTTGATGGACAAAGCTGTTCAAGGTCAATGACTTCTGCAACTACTTGTGCTGTTTTATCTGAATTGTCGCCAAAAGTTACAGATAACCTTCCATCTGATATGTTGGTCGATTCATTTGGGAGGTTCCATAGCTACTTGAGGATTTCATTAACAGAGCGTTGCAATCTCCGATGCCAATATTGCATGCCAGCGGAAGGCGTCAAGCTTACACCTAATGCTGAGCTCCTCTCTCATGATGAAATTATTCGACTCGCAAGTCTCTTTGTTTCTTCTGGAGTGGATAAGATTAGGTTGACAGGAGGAGAACCTACAATTAGGAAAGATATAGAGGACATATGTTCAAGTCTTTCCAACTTAAAAGGTCTAAGAACGCTTGCAATGACCACCAATGGGATAGTTCTTTCGAAGAAGCTCCCGAGATTGAAGGATTGCGGTCTTAATGCGGTAAATATTAGTTTGGACACATTGGTTCCAGCTAAGTTTGAGTTCATGACTAGACGGAAGGGTCATCAGATGGTCATGGAATCCATAAATACTGCAGTTGAACTTGGATACAATCCTGTGAAGGTATCATTAATATGTTTATAAAGAATCTTTCTTGATAGTTTTTCTTGTTAGTGTGCCTCTTTATTCATAATGAAATGGTCTTTGCTTGCTTTACCAGATAAATTGTGTTGTAATGCGTGGACTAAATGACGATGAGATTTGCGATTTTGTAGAGATGACAAGAGAGAAACCGATCAATGTTCGCTTTATTGAGTTCATGCCATTTGATGGGAATGTTTGGAATGTCAAAAAGCTTGTTCCTTATGCAGAAATGCTGGATAGAGTGGTAAGGTACATCTCTGCCAGATGTTTGTACTGCCAACTTATCTATGATACTCACGATAAGTTCCTCCATGCAGAGACAGCGGTTCAAAAATGTAGAGAGATGTAAGGATCACCCTACTGATACAGCGAAAAATTTCAAGATCAAAGATTATTGTGGAACTATCTCATTTATTACATCAATGACTGAACACTTTTGTTCTGGTTGCAATAGATTAAGACTCTTAGCAGATGGAAACTTCAAAGTGTGTCTCTTTGGTCCATCAGAGGTATGATATTTGTAATGGTTCTTCGCCTATTCATTTAGCTTTGACTTTTCATATTGTTCTTTTATTCATTTAGCTTGAATATTGCCTTGAATGTTGTTTGTAAGAATGTCTTCTACATCTGATAATTTTGATCTTTGACAAATTATTTATCAGGCCATATTGTAGAAAAATGTAGTATGATACTTTTTGTGATTCATGTTAGAACAAGTTGAAGATCTTGGTCTTCTAGGGTACACAAACAATCAATTTTCTTATTCAACAGTATTATTATTTACGATCCAATAATTTGATGCCCTTTTGTATTACTTGTATCAAACAAGAAATATCATTTTGATTTAGGAATGAAAATGTCATCAATGAAAAGACCCTTCTTTACTACAAAAGATTCATGGCTAGGTAACATGTAAAGGCTTTCTAATGTGGTAAACTAGTTGACTGTCTTCTGTCTTAATATACTTCGAACATTCAAAATAGTAGGGTTGCCACTGTGTTCTAGCCTCTGCACACCGGATATTGAGTAAATATCGTCATTTTTTGTAGGTAAGTTTGAGAGATCCATTGCGAGCTGGTGTTGATGACCTCGCGTTGAAGGAAATCATTGGAGCTGCAGTAAGTACAATTCTCGAGCACATAAATTGTCTCAATTGAAAATTTCTCGAGAATAGCTTTTTTATCATGTTCTATTCCACACTATATTGCTTGTGATTAAGATGCATCATGAACTTTCTATCGTCAAATCATCACCAAACTGTGCTTTGACTACATAAATCTTATCCCTCAAACGAGCTATATAAAATCTTGGATAGATTGAATAGACCAAACAAGTCGAATGTGACAAGCCAAATAAGTCATACAGACCGAGTTGGACCTTGCTTATACTCATTTACTGCTCTGTATGGAGAAAATTCTGCAATTATTTGTGTTACTAAAACTATGCCACATTTACATGATTAGGTAAAAAGGAAGAAAGCTGCACATGCCGGGATGTTTGATCTCGCAAAAACAGCAAATAGGCCGATGATACATATCGGTGGTTGAAGCGATTACATTCCGATTACTTGTCGGCTGGCGATACATATGGACAGTTGAAGCCCTTACATCCTAACGTCAGAGAAGAATATACATATTTTGCACTGTATCATGTTAAGAATCAAATTTCTGAGTCCTTTGTGTTGTAATCTGTTTTGTTTTTTGTTTTTTTTAACAAAAGTGTTTCTTGATGTTGAGATTGTGAATGCAGAGAAAGAGTATAAAAACACATGATCCAAAAATATGATTCATTTTTGGCTTTGGAAGAACAGAGTTGTTGCAAAGGACTAATTTTTTTCTTTGCAGAAGTTTGGTAGTGAAGGTAAAGGTGTCCATTTAGTTTGAATCAAATTATAAATTATTTATTTTCAATATCAAATTTATTAAACATTGAACTATATTAAAATATATTAATATTTCATTTTTAATTCAGTTTAATTTGATTCTTTTAATTTAAACTGGATGATAGTTAATTTTAAAGTTTTTGATAATTCTAAATTTTGAGTGGTATTTTAGGTAGGGCCGTAAGTAAGTCAAGTCGAATTAAGTTTTGGGGTGTTTAAAATTATTTGATAAGGTAATCGAGCCAAGTTGAGTTGGATTTAAAATAAATCAAGCTTTTGAAATGATTGTTCAAGCTTGGTTTGATTTATTTTTTATGAGCTTGAGCTTGTTTGGAGTTTCGCTTAAGCTTGGTTCGTTTAGATGTTATCGAGCTCTCACTTTAAGGTGACAAAAGGTGAAACGCTCGCCTCCGTCGGCCCATCCCAGGATCAACACGGAGAAGGTAAATCACGGGGACTAGTCTAGCTAGTCTCGAATAGTGACCAGTGCATGGGAGAGGACAAGAATCTGGCTACTAGTCAGGATTTAACATTCAGATCTCATGATGACAATACTTCATGCACTAGCTATCAGTTCATCCCGTGGGGACCATCAAACTCTCAATTCAAACTTATTTAATTATCTGAATTTTTTATTTATTTGATTCTTTATTGAACTTACTAATTCAAACTTATTTATTTATTTTATTTTATTTATTTAGCATATTAATAAGAGTTTTATTAATGAATATGATTGTTCACGAATATTGTTCACGAACGTTGTTTACGAACGTTAATGAGTTGAATACATATGTGTTCAAGCCTGTTTGTTTAGTTTAACGAGTTGTTTAAGTTTATTTATGTAATTGATCTTGTGTATATTGAACGAATATAAATAAATTTTTATCAAACTGAATACTAAATTTATTCACGAACGTTTAATTCATTTATCGCCTTAATTTTATGGAAGTAACTTAATTTTAGTAGGTGAATTAAAACTTG
>JBBUKS010000085.1:109215-137353 GCA_038050645.1 Hedychium gardnerianum | reverse complement strand
ACATGTATGATCTAGTTCCCAATGCATATATGCCTGATTGGAGAGATCATCCAGATTATATGTATGGGGGAACACAACAATAGAATGCTCAGATCTTCCCAGCATACCAGAGTTCATTTGGATTTCAAGACTACCCGGTGCCTACTTGGTCTCAGCCTTTTCAGCAAGTTGAGCCAATGTTCTCGGGTATTTTCAAGGGCTCTAACGAAGAAACCCTTGTGTAAGGATTTGAAGAGGCCATGCAGGAATTAACTTTATAGATGCAACAACAAGCCACTTTTTATTTTCAGTTCCATCAGCAAAATGATGCAAGGATACAAAATTTGCAAATATAGTTAGACCAGATTGCATCTAGATGCCAGCACAAGGCACCAGTAAGTTTCCCTCAGAGACTATTTCTAATGGTATCGACGTGCATGAGGAGATGTATTGTAGAGCTTGTGATACATATGTCTATGATTCTGCCACTCTACAGGACTCTTCTGGTCTTCTGTGTTGTGATGATGTTGTTGTAGTTAATTCTAGCTCTAATGATGTTATTGTTGCAGATATTGTTGATAATGCAGGTGTTGTTGATGATGGAAGTGTAGGGATTTGTGTTATGGAGGCAAAGTCCTAAGAATCACTTCCTTTGGTTGTAGAATCATTTGAACTAGAGCCAGAGCCCTTACCTGACCAGGAGGATGTCACATTCACTTTCCCAAAACCTCTAAGTACCTTTTAGCATGACAAGGTTAGTATTTTTTGTGATCTTTCAAAAAAAATTTTAGAGGTACAGTAATTGATTTTATTGGCTGCGATTCATTTCTCGATACATGCTTTATAGAGACTGACAATATTTCATCTTTTTCTTACCCCGCAAGCGTGCGGGAGATGTGTACTTCCCATCTCTCAGCTTCCAGAGTGGATTTTGCACCTGAATCGCCTACAATCTCCAGGACGAATTTTCAAAGACCAAATAGTGGGAAGAGGGGTGATTACCTCAAAATTCATAGCATTCCACTTCCAGAGTGGTTACTCCATTTGAATCTTCTCCAACCATATGGAAGTACCATCGAGGAGATGATGAATCAGGGAGCAACGCACCATGACACTGAACACATGAGGATAACTCTCTCTTCCACTTGGACCATTCCATTACGGGCGTGGATTTTGCATCTGAATCGTCTTCAACCGCTAGGAATAAAGAGGAGCCCGTTCTTTTCTTTTCGTTTTTACTTCATACTTTTCTTTACCTTCATACTTAGCTTCCATATTTTTACTTTCATACGTTGCATTTTGTTTGGTCTATATAGCATTTGATTTTGAATAAACATCTCCATGTGTTTTCTAGTAATATCTTGAGAATCGTAAAAGTTCTTTAAGTTCGACCATCAAGTTTCTAGGTCATTTGACATGATTGAATTCTTTACTTGCATGCTATTGGTTAGTGTGGTGATAGATTCTATTTTGAATAATTGTGTTTGATTGCCAAAATTGCCTAGAGAGGACTACCACAATCCTATTCTTTATTCTCTTTGGTGTGATATGCACTCATGATAATTGAACTCTAGAATTTGCTTTTTTTTTTTTTCAAAATTACAATGTCATATGCATGCACGAACATGATGAAGGATATTCCTTTCTCCCATTCTTTGATTTCTTTTCCCTTCAAATTCTAGGTGAATAACTCACTCAACAAATTTATCTTCCACCATATTTGCTTTGCCAGTCTTTCATTGAGAGTTTTGGTTGATTTGCTTGATGAGTTATGATGGACAAAAATTTTAAGTGTGGGGGAAATTTAATATGCTTGAGATTCATGGAGGTTCCCTACTACAAATTGATTCGAAATTCTGAAATGGTGGAATTAATTCAAGGGTTGTATTGTTGGAAATTTAATGATGTTGAGCAGTCTTTGAGGCAGAATTTTCATTGAGATCTCTTATATCAGTTTGGTTGGAATTTTTCAATTTGGAATCATTTCCAAGTGTTGAGTTCTAAATCAGTTTAATGGAGAAGCTGAGTTCTAAATCAGCAAATCTGATATATTATAGGAAGGAGCTGTGGGAAATTTCAGGAACTGAGGATGTGTAGGACTCATTGTAGAAGTGGGAGATTGTAAGAATGTAGTGGTGCAATTCTCCATAAGGCTTCCCTTCCCATTATTCAAAGTGCTGGAATTTTCAGAATTCTGAATTTTGACCTTCCATAGAACTGTTCAATGTTGTTGGTGTTCAGATTTGTTCTACGACGGAGTAATATGAATGCATCTTTCAAGCTGTTCTGGAAATGAGAGTAAGCTAAAAAAAAGGGTGAAAGAAAGAAGAAGCTGGAAATTTCAGAAACTGAATTTGTTTTTGAGTTGGTTGATGGGTAATGGATATCTGTGGTTTGCTCCAATAAGATTATCTTAGCTGATGAGAGAGTTGCATCTCTATGTGGTTTTCTCTGGATGTTGCCGAAAACTAGTTAAAGATAGAGTTTGCAGCTTTGTGGAATTGGTAGAAAAGAGCTCTGCACTTGATGTATCAATCCCTGCTTTTTGTGTGCCAAGTTTTGATTATAAACCTCTGATCAGTGGGAAATCCAAGAGAATTGTTGGTCTTCAATTGTCATTTGGTGTCTTTCTCTTTCCAAGATTACCATGATTTAAAGCATGCAATTCCAATGGATGCAGATTCTGAAATTGGCCAGCTGCACTTTAGTGCTGAAATCAGTGAGTTGGAATGCTTAGAAAGGGATTCACATGGATTATCTGTCCAAGGAAGAATTGAATAAGTAAGAGTAGATAAAAGGCATGTAAGAACTGATATTCTTCTGAGGAGGAATGGGGACTTATTTTCAGGAATTCAATTAAATAAAATAAAATAAAATAAAAATCTGAAACCAGAATCTGTTGCTGGAAACTGAATATCTGAGTTCCAGAATTCACTTGAGTCCTTGTGCCAATTCTTTTTGAAGTTTCTCACCAGCAACAATTTCAAATTAAGATCATGTTAGCCTAGTATCAAATGATATACTTTGATAAGCTGAACTCTTTTTAACCTCACCTTGAACTCGGAATTCTGGAAAACCAGAATTTCAGAAATAGCTTCCTCTGAATTTGATTTTTGAATTCATAAATTGCAAAGATAAATTCAATTTCAGAAGCTGCCTAGCTGCTGTTGGTAGCATTATGACACCTCTATAGAGCAGGATTAGTGCACCGTAGTGCTAAGGAGGAAGAACTGGGAAGCTGCTGTAATTTGAATCAATCTGATTGCAGATCAGAAAAAAAAATTTACAGTTATTGTTTGGAATTGATTTGGAATTTGTTTTGTCACCTTTTGCTATTAATTCTTGAAACTCTATTGAGCTCAAGTCCTAGTTTCGATTTCCTGAATGGCATGCAACTGATGAAACTAATCTGATTTCTGGAAAAGAAAAACTGCGTTAACAGGGAAGAATAGAACTTATTTTTGTGCCAATTGCTGGTGATGTTTCTGATCGGCATTGTTTAGAATTCAATCTCCTATTATTTCAGTGCTAAATGAGAGTCCTTGTTGAGCTAAGTTTTTCATGATTCAAGATGAAGCTACTTCAACGTACAAGTTCTGAAACATGACCCAGGGGAGTGGTTGCTGAATTGCTTTTACAAGAACCATTCTGATTTCTTTTGAAGCTGAATTCTGAATTTTGGAAATATATAGCCTCTCAGCTCAGAATTCTATACTGACACAAAACCTGAACTTGAATGGGAAACAGTTAGGAAGTGGAACAACTGAAACTTGAAATCAATCTGAATTCAAGAATTCTGAAATTGTAAACCTGTTCAGTGCCAAGTTCACCTGCTGATCTTGATCAGCAGCATCCTGAATTTGAACTTTGTTATTTTAGTGTCAATGGATACATTCCTACAAGCTGAATTCTTCTTGCCTTAAGCTGAAGTTAACCTGAAATCATAATTCTGAAACTAGGAGCTTAAAGCTGTAGATTTCAGAGCCCATTCCAGTTCTGAAAATTCTGAAATTTGAATTGCAGAAGTTAGTTGCATGTTCTGGAATTTTTTCTTTGAATTGGCGAGAACTTTCCAAACCTTTGTGATTCAAACCTGCATTTATATAAGATCTGCTTAATGATAAAAACTACGCAGATTTTGAGTATCAGAATTCCTAAGCTCTCATGAAACAAATGTTCTTGTGTGATCTTTGTGCCAATTCAGCAGGATGGTTGTGAACTATAGCTTGGTAGTCTTGAAGCTAACTCAAAATCTGGATACAGAGAACTGAAATCATTTCATCAATAATTGGGTTCATTGCTTATGTGAAATTGGTAGTGGTTGAGGTTTGAACTAGAGTGGGTTGGACAGAAATTAATCAAGCTGCACATGCCTAAATTGATAAGATCAACATGGTGAATTGCATTCGACCAAGTTGTGTCATTCTTTTGTTTACTTCATCGACAAGAGGTATTCTTTTATATCAATGGACTAACTCATCAGGTTTATTCTTCCAAAACTCTCACTCTCTCGTTGTTTCCTTTTCTTTCAATCGTCTTAATTGCTTCACTTAGTTTCTTCTTGATCTCATTTCAATTCTTGATAAATCCTTTTGATTCATGTGTGCTATGTTCTATTGTGGATGGTTCTTAATGTATAGATGTTGTTTGTGATGGTTGGTTTGGTTTGTGAATGATGTTTGTGTTGAATGTGTATCGTGGATGTGTTTGTGAATGTGTTTGTTGAATGTTTGTGTTGAATGTGTATCGTGGATGTTAGTGTTGTTTGTGAATGTATTGTGGATGTGTTTGTGATGGTATATTGTATGTTGAATGTGTATCGTTGTATATTTGTGTGATATTTTGATGCAAACAGGATTTAAATTATAAAATTGGGGAGGTGCTGCTAAATTAGCCATGAAAATTTAAATTAAATTTTCATCGCTAATTATCGACGGATACGATACTTCTGTCATCAACATTAGCGATGGAAATAATTTTCCATCACAAAGTTTAGCGACGAAAATAATTTTTCCATCACTAAACCCGTTTGGCGACCAAACTTTTAGCGACCGAAAATTTCGGTCGTGATTTGGTCGCAAACTGCAATTAGCGACCGAAATTTCGATCGCTAAACTTGATTATTGTTGTAGTGTTAGCTATCAATTGACTGTTAAAGTTTTATTGTTGATTCAACGTTGAATGGTCACTGACCTCTTATCTACGGTTGATATCATCTTGATTTTTGAATAGCAATTGATTACTAAAACACATCAATTGATTGCTTACCACCAGTCGAGTTAAGCAGTTGAGTTGAAAATATTATGTTCGCTCAAAAAGGTCCATCAGTCGATTGCTCCACAATAACAATCGATTGATGTCACTCAGTCGAATTGAGCAACTGAGTTGAAAACATAATGCTCACTCAAATGCTCAATCACTCGATTGCTCCATGACATCAATCGACTGTTAGGGTTATTGTGTAAAATCCTAATTAGGGGGTTTACGTAATAATTGACTGGGATTGAAGCATCAGTCGATTGCTCATCATAGCAATTGACTGTTGAGACCAAAAGAGGATTTTGTGCAGTTAAACCCTCAACCACAAACCTCCTTCAATTCTACAATGTATCAATTTACTGTTATATGCTACCAATTGACTGATATACTATTTTCAGCCATTCTAATGATTGAAATACGCCTAACTTCACTACCCTCGTTCCACAAGTATCTCATGTCAGATACACTTGCTTGGAGATCTTCCTTATTTTCGGGTCTTTATCCACCCGTGCATCTGATCTCCTGATATGCTTATACTTTTTTCATTTTGCCAAGAATCCGACCTTCAGCATCCTTAGACTTCCCTGCCTTGCGTCCGATCTTTTGACCTACGAGAACTTCTTTCTTGCCAAGTATCCATCCTCTAGCCTTCATAGACTTTTCCTGCCTTACATCCAATCTTCCAACCTGCGAGGAATTTTCCTGTACACTTATCACACAAGTAAGATCCATAATTTATCTAAACTTAAATACTATCAAACATTTAAAAAAAAACCACATCCATGGCATGGTTGCATGAACAGGAATCACTATTTTTGTCTAATTTAATCGAATCAATCCTTCATAACTCGAATAATGTCGAATATTAATTTTTCAATAATTAGAAATTGATTTATAATGGTCTACTTATGAAATATCTGTCTATATCCATATCCAATTTATTGGCTACCGAAATTAATTTTCAATATGTTTTTGAATATTATTGATATGTATGACATTCATGATTGTTTAATTTTTTTAAATAATTTTTATTTTAAAATCTCATTTGCTTGTGATTGCAGTTAGTAGATTCGTCGTAGAAACCTTTAATCACTCTTCCGTGGTTGTAGATATTTAAGCATTTGTGATAACATTATTCACTTGCAAACTATAATTAGATTTTTTTTTATGACGATAATTGTGGCAATTATTAGCGATAAAAAGAAAACTTCTCCATGAATCTTGAGTCTTTGATATTAGAGTCGTCAATTTAGATGAGTCCATCTGATTGACCCATCTTATAGATCAATTTATATAAAATGAGTTAAAAATTTATCAATTCATTTTAAGATAAATTTAGGTGGGCCGATTTGTCTAGGCCCATGACCCATGCAGGTTGGCCCGTGGTGGGTTTGGATTGGCCAGTATGTTAAGAAAAAAATTCTTCTAAAATTTAAAATTAAAATGAAAAATTCAATGAACTCGTGAGCTTGACCCGTCTAATCCATAATCCAAACTTAAAATTTTAATTTTTTTTATATTTTTTATTTTTTGATGGGCTTGTGGCCGGGCCCGCCTAACCCACAACCCACCTTGGGTTAAGTTGAAAATTTCTCAACCTGCCAAGATGGTGGGTTAGCCCGCCTCTCCCCGCCTCGTCATATGACAGATTTTTGATGGATCGGTATGTCCCGTCACATATTGATTCGTTTGATAATACTATTTGCAGCAGTCGTCGTAGACCCAGAACGTTATATTTGGGTTCTAAGAGCATCTACATTGAGGGATATTTGGAGAGGATATTTCTTCAAATATTCCTAAATTTTAAATCTCTATTATTGGAAAGGATAGAGATTGAGATATTAGAAATCACTGTATAAAAAATTTTACTAGATAATTTCTATTTTTTGTAAAAAAAAATTGTCCACAGTGTGCTGCAACACATTGGGGGTGGGCCGGCAGTTGGGGCTCGCCCTTTCTCTTTAATTTTTTTAAATTTTTTAAAAATAATTTAATGTATTTAATTAATATTTGCATTGATTTTTAATTGATCAATGTCCAAATGAAAATGTTTGTGAATGTTGTCAACATTCAATTTTTAAAATGTTAGGCAACGTTCATTTTTTTTATGTATACAATATTTTTTTCATTATCAAAATTTTATCAACTTCAACTTATTTCATTCATCTTTCTACCACAAAGAAAACCCTACCATGACAAAAAAATTTTTAGAGAGATGGATAAAATTTTTAATCATTTGATTGATGAGATATTTGATTATGAATTTAGAATATTTGGGATTAAGATATTTGATGGGTGTGACTATAAATATTTAATTATGAAATTTGAAATATTTGGATAGTGAGATATTTGATTGATGACGTGAACATGAGGACCATAAATATTTGAGATAAATATTTACTCTTATTATGAAGTGGAATCATAATTAAAATAGACTTAAATCAACTATTAAAATGACTTAACAAGACGTCAGGATTTGAGATGTCTTTCCTTATCTTAATGGTGAGGGCTACTTATAAATACAGATGTGGAAAATGATATATAAATTGAAGACAAACATATGACTATTCTTCTGTGGAAAATCAAGGATTTATTATCACATTTATAAATACAATGAGAAGAAGAGTCAACAATGAAATCAACTTACATGGAGTTTTATTTTTATTTGATGGAAATAACAATAATTGTACTAAAGTTTCTATTACGTTTCTTGGGTCTTTTTCAATGGCCATTGAAGACTCTTTTTTTAATTAAGAGAAGACTTATTTTTTATAATGGCAATAATTAAATACAATGACTATTCTTCTGTGGAAAATCAAGGATTTATTACTATCATATTTAAATACAAGGAGAAGAAGAGTCAACAAGAAAATCATCTTATATGGAATTCTATGAAACAACACTGATTGCACAAAAGCTTCTATCATGTTTTTTTGGCTCTTTTTCAATGGTCATTGCAAAAGACTTTTTTTGGTTAGGAGAAGACTTATTTTTTATAATGGCAATAATTAATCAAGGCATGGAGCCTGAGTGAGATATGACATTTTAGAACTAAAATTGACGTAAACCTAATTATTAATGTATGGTCTTCCAACTAATTATGTATAATGAAAGGATTATAGTTGGACGTCAATCATTTTTTTTAAAAAATATAAATATTAATTACTAGAATAAAAAAAAATGTACCTAGATAATATTTCAGCATTAATTTTCTTACCAATCTATCCGATCTTGCACACTTTATCTCCTATAACTTCTTCTTAATCAGTTGACTGTATTATATTCATTTTGCTCGGTTAACAATAGTCAACTGACTAATCACCAAAAAGATTAGGTCAGTTGATTCTTAACCGGACAATGCCTTTATATATCTTGACTGTGACGTGTTGGTCAAGCAACAGTTGTGAATCCAGTGACCCATGAATAATAGAGGTATGAAAATAATACCTTAAATTATAATATACAATTAACTTTAATCACATTTACTAAATTGCACTAGTTCACCACTCAGGCAACTCTACAGAAAAAGCCAATGTACAGAAGAATATGTAACCTAATTTCTCATCATGATGTCGTTGATTCTACCTTGCTATTATTGTTGGTAGATTTTACCTTGCTATTGTGATCCATGATGGAATTTTTGAATGTCTATCCAATAAATTTTAAGAAAAAGAAAGGGAGAGAAATTTGAGATTTTAATTAATCTTAAAATACGTAGTAGCTAAAAGAGGAGACAAAGTATTGTAAAAATTTGGCCAAAACACCGATCTATTTTAACTTGGAAATTTTTTATGTATATTTCTCCCTCTCACTTCTCTCACTTTTCCAATCCAAAATACCAAGTTTAAGTCATCGCAATGATATGAAAAGAGGAAGAGATCTAAGTTTGTTTCCACATATAAGTGGTCATCACCTTCATTTTAGCACAAGATCAATGACTATCTTCCAAGTTGCAACGATTACCTCAATGAGTTTATAGTCCAGTCACTCAGGTTGTTAACAAGTTAATGGTTTGGTCTCGTGGGACAATTACGGTATGACGATGTGGATCATATCTTTTTAGATTCTCAATACATCCTTTTGATTATCAAAATACATCTTTTTCTGGTGGTAGATGCACCCGTTTTGTTGGGTCGTGTGTGCCCCTTAGGCTGCACGAGCGACCTAGGCAACTTGAGGCGCCTGGGCTATACATCCATAGGCCATGTGTGACTAGGGGCGTGCACCTTTACTGCATACATGTAGTTTGTTCGAGCCATCTTCTGCCTTGTTAAAGCAGAACTCTAAATATTGTAATTTTATGCATAATCAAGTTTTGAGAGTTTTGTTATTCTTTTTTTTTTTTTACATAATCAAGTTTTATACAAAATTAAAGCAGAACTCTATAATTAGATTTTTGTTAAGACGATAATTGAGGCAATTAAAAAAAAACTTAAACATGACTCTTGAGTCTTTGCAACCGTCGTCGTAGACCCAGAACGTTATATTTGGGTTCTAAGTGAAGTGGGACACATAATTAAAATAGACTTAAACCAACCATTAAAATAACAGGACGTCAGGATCATGAGATATCTTTTCTATCTTAATGGTGAGGGTCGTGTTGGCCAAGCAAAAATTATATATCTAGTGATAAATAGAGTTGTGGAAAATGAAATATAAATGGAAGTCCAAACATATGACTATTCTTCTGTGGAAAATCAAGGATTTATTATCACATTCATAAATACAATGAGAATGAGAAGAAGAGTCAACAATGAAATAAATTTACATGGAGTTCTATTTTTATTTGATGGAAATAACAGTGATTGTACTAAAGTTTCAATTATGTTTTTTTGGGTCTTTTTCAATGGCCATTGTAGAAGACTTTTTTTTATTAGGAGAAGACTTATTTTTTATAATGGCAATAATTAAATACAATGACTATTCTTCTGTGGAAAATCAATGATTTATTACTATCATATTTAAATACAATGAGAAGAAGAGTCAACAAGGAAATCAACTTACATGGAATTCTATTAAACAACACTGATTGCACAAAAGCTTCTATCATGTTTCTTGTGTTTTTATCTCGGGTAATAATCCTCCTCCGTTTTGGTCCTTGGACGGACTGGCGGGGGCGCTGGGGGCGAGCGTTTCGCCTTTTGCCACAATGTTTCTTGTGTTTTTTTTTATGGGTGCAATCGATCTCTCGTCAAAGTTATATCAAGTGTGATTCAAATTTGAATTTTAATATTTGATTAATATGTTAAGTGATTGAGTGAAATATCAAGTAAGTTAAAATTAACTGGATACTTGACGATGAAAAATCCAAGTGGATCATGACAGACTGTATACTTGGAGGTCGAAAGTTCAATAAAGAGTTAACAAGATATGAAGTCTAATTGGATCAAAGTTGACTGGACACTTGACGACGACGAAGAGAAGTCTTGGCAGGTCAAGGTTGATCAGATACTAGATAATGAAAAGTCTCGACAGGTCAAGGTTTACTGGATGCTAAGCAATGAGAAGTCCTGACAAATCAAGGTTGACCAAATGTTAGAGAATTAAAAGTTCCGGGAGGTTAAGGGTGACCGGATGTTGGGAAAAAAGTCCTAGTAAATTGAGGTCAACAAGATACTAGACAAGGCGAGAATTCAACTTTGATAAGATTGAAACAAGAGTATCAATCGATTGATAGGATGTATCAGTCGACCGATGGACCCTAAACTCTGAAATTGAGGTATCATGGGGTTTTCAACACTGTGAATAGTGCATCAATCGACTGTCAATAGTGCCAATCGACTGTGAACAATAACTTGCTACAGTAATGTGCTACAATATTTTTGCTATAGTAAGAGTGTTAGGACCTTGCGAGCTAGAAGAAGGGAGGTTGAATAGCTTTGGTCGCTTTGTTGAATGAACTTGCACAATGAAAACTTAACGACACGACCAAATTAGCACACACACAATGCTAACACGCTTGTTTTACTTTTATCCGCCTCTTAGGCGACTAATCCAAGACCTACCACTAGCGATCCACCACCACCAATAATTTCTTCATTCTTGGACCAAAACTGAAGGTGGAGAAACCTCTTATGATAGTGTTACAGAGAGTTTACATCTTTCACTAAATGAAGAAGCAACAAAAGAGAGAAAATGAATGAGATTACAAGTTAAGCTTAGTTCTCCTTCTCTTGGTTGCTTGAAAATGTTGCAAATGAAAGCTTGAGGCTGATGTTGAGTAGAAGAATCGCAATGGAACAGTGACTTGCTCTTGTAGAAAAGCCCCTTTTAAACCACTCAGAATTGGGCCATTTCTATACCTTTTTGCCGCCACCAATTGATTGACATGACTCACTAATCGATTGTTGACCGTTGACTATCCGTTGAATGGTCACTAACTCTAGATCAACGACTGAGATTATTCTAATTTTGAATTCCAATTGATTTGTAGGAATTACCAATCGGTTGATAAAACCCAATCGATTACCCAATCGATTTGGCATGCTTCTATTCACTCGACATGCTCTGTCAATCAATTTGCAATGCCCAATCGATTTGCAAATTGATTTGGAAATCTTCTGTTTGCTCGGCATACCCTTTGAATCGATTGAACCAATCGATTGTCTAAGCCCAATCGATCAGACCAGTCGATTTAGGCATCTTCTGTTTGCTCAGACTTTGGTGTCCAATCGATTGGCATAACTACCAATCGATTGATAAGTCAACTTGTGTAAATCCTGAATTCTGAGTTTAACCCAATCGATTGGTCTCGCAAAAACCCTAATTTTGGGTTTAGGGTTTAGCTCACCAATCGATTAATATGTCCAACCAATCGATTGGTGAACCTAATTCAAAATTTTCATCCCAAAACCCCTAAGCACATAACCCCCTTCAAGTCTACGATGTATCAACCGATTACGAAATGTTGTCAATCGATTGATACATCTATTTCAACCATTCTAATGACCGGAGTTCTCCTAAACTTCTCTACCCTCGATTCCCCAATTACCTCATGTCAGATGAACCTCCTGTTCCCTAGACTTTTGTGTTTGGAGCTTTCTCGTATCCAAGTCTTCATTTTCCCTTGCATCCGATCAAGCGATATGTTCGGGTTTTCACCTTTTGTCAAGAATCCAGTCCTTGACGGCCTTGGTCTTTCCTTGCTTTGCATCCGGTCTTCCAATCTGCACAGACTTCTTCTTGCCAAGAATTCGGCTCTTGACTTTCTTGGACTTTCTTTGCCTTGCATCCGGTCTTCCAACCTGCACACTTGTACGTAACTCAAGTGAGATCGATCTTATTAACATAAACTTAAATAACTGTCAATCATTAAAACTTCTCATCCGGAGAATGATTGCACCAACAATGCATTAGTCGACTGTGAATAATGTCAATCGACTGTGAACAATAACTTGTTATAGTAAATGTGCTACAATCACAGTAAATAGTAATTGTGTACAATAATTTTGCTATAGTAAGAGTCGACTAATGGATTTGATCAGGCGACTCTGTAATAGTGAACAGAAGGTTTCTAACTTGACTACGTGATTCAATTGATTAGGTAATAATCGACTGATTATAATGGGTAGTCAACTAATGTTGAGGTGGATGGAGTATTTGAGCTGAAAGGTTAGAGCAATGTTCAAATCTATAGTAGAACAATCAAGTGATGGGTAAGATTAGTCGACTGACAAGTAGAAATCAACATGACATCAACCTTATAAAAGAAGGTTTCGAGGAAGATGGATGACGTTGGTTTTTGGGAATTTGAAAACTAAGTGTTGCTGTATTTCTGAACTATAAGAGACATTCTAAAATAATCAATAACGATCAAAAGCAAGATTCTTGTAAAATAGTTACTTTAATTATATTTGCTTTTATATTCTTGTATTCATTATATTTATTGTAAGAAAATGTTGTAAAATGCTTTTCCGCCTCCGGAAAATATCCAGAAAAGAGAATGTTAGTTGTAGTAGTCATCAGGACTAGACCTTGAATGTAGTCGTTTTAAAAAGCGATGAACCAAGTTAAAACAAGTGTGTTAACGTTGTGTTTTGATTTATTGGGTTCACTTTAAGTTTTAACGATTGAAGCTATTTATCCTGATCCTAACATTTTTCAATAGTCATTGCAGAAGACTCTTTTTGGTTAGGAGAAGACTTCTTTTTTATAATGGCAATAATTTGTAATGGAAACACGGAGCCTGAGTGAGTGAGGTGTGACATTTTAGAATTAAAATTGACGTAAACCTAATTATTGTATGGTCTTCCAACTAATTACGTATTCTGAAAGGATTATATATAGTTGGACGTCAATCATTTTTTTATAGAAAATATAAATATTAATTACTAAAATAAATATTAAAAAAAATACCTAAATAATATTTCAGCATTAACTTCCTTACCAATCTATTCGATCTTGCACACTTTATCTCCCATAAATTCTTCTTAATCAATTGACTGTATTATATTCATTGTGCTCGGTTAACAATCAACTGAGTAATCTTAGGTCAGTTGAATCTTAACGGGACAATGTCTTTATATATCTTAACTGTGACGTGTTGGGCAAGCTAGCAACAATTGTTAATCCAGTGACCCATGAATAATAGAGGTATGAAAATAATACCTTAAATTATAATATAGAATTAACTTTAATCACATTTACTAAATTGCACTAGTTCACCATCAGACAACTCTATGGAAGAAGTCTATCATTGCCTCCTGGGGCATGGTTCAATGACAATTGTTTGAGAAAAGATGATAAAAATCGTAGGGTTAAATCTTACAGAGAATTTTATCATCTCTGAAGGTTCTCACCTAGGAACTTGTCACTTAGATTTTTTTACTTTATCTCCCTTTCAATAATAATGGATAGTTTGGGGATCGCTAATGTGATAATTTCACTTCTTTTTTTTTAATGAAAGAAGCCTATTAGAACAACAGCCAACTATTCTATTGTGGGAATTGAAAAATATATGACTGAAATTTCATGCACATTAATGTATATACATGGCGCGTATAAGATTAAAATAAAATAATTAACATGTAGAAGATTAAAATAATGATACGGCTAAAAAGTGAGCAAGGAAATTAATTTCTATCGATTTCTGTTCTAATCTCTTTAAATGAAATGATAGTGATTGGCATGATCACATATACCTTTAAGTCAAGTCCACGCTGACATATTATTATTTCATTTGGGATTAAAAATGCATGATTCTTTTTATTTGATCAATGTTAATTCCACGTTAGCACAAGACTCTCTCTATATAAAGAACCTAGATCCCACGGGATAATTATACTCTGGTTGAAGAAAGAGGCCATAATCAATCAAGTGAGTTGGTTGCCAAATTTGATATCGGTATTTTCTCTTTACTTCTCTGTGTCTTAATTAATTATTATTTATTTACTCTAAGATTGTGTTCAATACACATAAATAATAGAGTGGAATCAAAATGATTCATTCTCTCAATGATTTTTTTTTGATGTTTAGATGAATATATAGTTTATGCAGGAACGGTTCATTTCAAAGGAATAGCTCAATCTATGTAACTCTTTAGGAATCATAAAACTACATTCCACCTTGATTAAATTTAATATTTATCCACAAGTTATTATCTTAAATTATATTTGAGATAAATAGAATGAACCAACCAAACAACTAAGCGAGTCAATTGGGTGGATGGGCTAATCAAGTTGAGTGGGTAGGGTGAGCCAATCAAGTTGAGTGGACAGCCAATCAAGTTGAGTGAATGATAGAGATGGGTTAGGCAAGAAAGAGGATAGTTTGACAGAGTAGGCATGGCGGATGAACCAATCAAGCTATGCATGCTTGGGAGGTTAGATTGACCGAGTGGGTCAAATGAGTCAATCATGCCAGTAGAGTTAGGCGTCTTAAAGTTACAAGTGAAATAAATAAAATGAGCAAACTAAGTGAGTCAATTAGGTAGGGCAGTCTGAGTGAGTTGAGTGGATGGTCGGGCTAAGCAGTTTGTCAAGGTGGATTGATAGGGTAGGTGGATTAGTCAAACCAAATATGTTGGACGAGACTAGTCAAGTTGGGTCAAGCGGGCCGATTATACTAGGCTAGGCCAAGCAAGCATGGACTGATAGACTATGTGAACTAATTGGGTCTAGTGGGTCAGTCTAGTCAAACAAACTAGGTGAACTCATTTGATCAAGTGAGTTGATCTAGTCAAGAAGACTAGGTGAATTAATGGGACATGACAAGTTAGTCTCGTTAGGCAAGCTAAGCAAACTAATTAAGTCAGATGGGCTAAGTGGATTGGTTAGGATAGATGATTTAAGTAAGATTGTTGAATTGAATGAACGTTCTAAACCTATTGTGTTGAATAAGGATGAATGAGTCAGGTTCGGGTCAAATTTTTTATCCTTCATCTTTATACTCATCGGGGATTGGATGTCCATCCTCATACCCATACCCATCAGAGGATCGAATATTTTTTATACTAATAATTTTCTTCTTTTCATCTAACTACCATCATTTAACAAAAATATATTAGAATTAATATTATATTAATATATATATAATTTAAAAAAAAATTTAAAATATAAATAGCCTACTCTAATTTAATCATATTCAATAAAAACACATTCAACACCAACAAAAATAATTAGTGGGTTTTGGAAAAAGAAAATTTTCTTTAATATATATATTGTTGGGAAGCCTGACGCGAATGCGTGCAATTGACATATTTTCAAAATAATGTATAGTGGAAATAAACATAATAATTCTTAATTTATTATGACAAACATATCCACGCATGTAAGATACAACACATGCGAACATAACCGTGAATTAAAATTTTATGAAAACTAAATTAAACTATTTAATTTAGTCATACCTGTGAGTTTGTTATCGAACCTTGTATGTTGCATTTTGCTAGCCTCGCAAGGCTAGCCTCTTCCGAAATTGACCAAGTGACGTTATCGAACCTTATCTCTATTCGTATCCACGCCAAGTATCATCAAGATTACTTCGCTAAGTCTGAGCCTTGTCTTCGCTTTGGTACTAGCCGAAGTGAGGAGACAAATACGATTTGAGAGAGGAATCTTGCTCAATTCGTGTCAGGCGACCGAAGCAACTAAGACGACACAAATTGATATGAACGGAGCCAGAGTACTCGTTGTAAGGCGTTGTCCCTTGCCACTGCCGGTGAAGAAGCTGGCGGAGAGGTTGGCCGGAGGTTGCTTTGCAACCTCCGGTGACAAGGAGGGTCAGTGGGTGGCCCAGCCGGCGGCGGATAGTAGCCTTTTAGGTTGCTATTCGGCTGGGACGATGGCTACCAGATTGGAGCTGTTGCTCCAACATGCTTGCTGGTCAGCGAGGAGAAGTTGGTCGACCGGAGGGTTGCTGGCCGGTGATCTTGGGCGACAACACATGGAGAAAGGTTCTCCTTTTTGGCCAGCGACTAAGAGAAGAGGGAGAGAAGAGAGGAGGATTTTTGAAAAACCTAACTCTTAGTTTTAATCAAAACTCATTCAATTAATTCTCTCCCAATGGGAGAGTATTTATAATCTCTTCTCTATGACTTGGAAACAAGTCATCTCCTAAACCCAACTCATTAAGCCTTAACTAAAAATTTAACCCATTAAGCTCTTGGTTTGGTTCAAGACTAAATCACTTGGTTCAATAATCAAACCAAACCAATTTGGTTCATTATTAAACCAAAGAGTGTCCATTATATCTTCAAAAAACGTGGCTCATCCGCGCTTCCGTTTTGACAAATAACTTTCCATATTTGTCATTTGTTTGGTCCAACCAAACTTTGTCTCTCTCGATTTGATCATCCAATTCTCAAACTCGTTTTACATCTTTCGAATAAACTCGTAGTGTTACCTTATAGGTTCCCGATTATGTTGGTCGTCCATTATTAACCATTAATTATGAAACGATCATAGGTGACACCTAATATTACATCATGATCCATAATTGATCGAAAAATCATAGGTTGATTCTAGAACTATTTCTGAACCTTTCAACAGCTATAATTAGTCGTGCCTCGTTCCTTTCACTCATCTTATACTCACTTGGTTTAGGACATGGTCTATGTGTCAGTCCCCACTAGGCTGACTACGTCACACCTAGCCCAAGCTATACTTCCTTGTCATGTGGATTCAAATTATTCAGACATGTGTCCAAGAGTCCTGTACTCTTGACATGTAATGCTTTGGCTAAACACTTCAAGTAATAATCTTGACAAGCTTCCGTAGGATATACATCTCCTTATAAAGAGTGGTGAATCCTTTGTTGGCTATTCAATCACCTTTGGGTACTTTGACTTACACTCAATCATTCCGAGTCCACACCTCCTCGGAGATGCTTACTTAAGATGTCAAAGTAGAAGTCTCCATGACCAAGATGACTTGAATATCTCAAGTCCAAGCAAACTCGCAATTAAACTAGAATGAGATCTTCATTAACATATCTATATATGTAGAGAATCATATGAAGTTTCATGGTAGGTCACTCCAATAAACTAGTTACTATTAACTAGTATCCACGTTTAACTCTCGACATCCCAATGTCTCCAGTCAGTGAGGAGCGGTGCTTGTTAAACCAAGGAGTATAACACGTGTTAGTCTGACTAAGTCGATGATGTCCAAACTCATCAATTCATTCACTAGGGAATATTTCAATACATTCATAATTACATATGTAGAGATGCTCACTAGTTGTGATCCAATCACAAATTTTCTCATGCTATGAATTGTAGTGCGGATATTCAGTAATGAGTTTAAGATCTAATCATATACATAAAGAATATGCACTCAAATAGTGAATCATCTATTTATCCAATAAATAGTATATACCATAAGATGATTGTCTTATGACAGCTCTCAAATATAATAGTTATTACACCCTTACTTTTATAAAAAGGCTTTCTCAGCCTCTGAATGGCTGTTTGGAAAGGAGGAAGATAGTTGTTTCCCACTCGTAGTAATACATGACTAGATTACAGGCCTTGGAGTAGCTGTCGGTGGCTGTGAACTAAGTAAAAACAAACGTGTATTTTTGTGATTGATTTTTTCGATGTGTCTTTCTCTAACTCATAAAAAGAAAAATATTTTAAAATGAAAAGATTTTACGCGTTCTATTCACGTCCCCCTCTAGAAAATTTTTGATCCTACAAGTGGTATTAGAGCGGGGACTCTTTAAATTGGTGCAATCGTTATTCGAGTAAGTCTTTTTTTTGTTCTTTTCTTTTTCAATCACACTTCTTACCCAAACAGCTGAGGGATAGCAAGTTGTCCGCCAGTGTTCTTTCTCCTTGGAGCGACAGTGGCTGGTTGATGATGGCTCCTCCGACATCCTACTGGTTGACCAAAGGTGTTTGGCCAGTGGGTGGTTGTCAGCCGAAGGTGGTGGCACAAAGGAACCTTTCCTTTTATAGTGGGCGATACAAAGAAATGAGAGGAGAAGAGAGAAAGAGAGGAGAGGAAATCATATTCAAATTAGGTTATCCAATTCCAATCATTAATTCTCCTCATGGAGGGATATATTTATACACCTCATCAATGACTCGTTTGAGAATCCAATTCTCAAAATCGTTTTGAGTCTTTTGAATAAACTCATAATGTGTGTGACCTTATAGGTACCAATTATGTTGGTCATTCATAATTAACCATTTAATTATGAATAGATCATGAGTGGTATGTAGTACATCATGACCTCTAATTAATCGAAAAGTCAACGGTTGATTCCAAAACCACTTCTAAACCTTTTAGCAGCTACAATGAGTTGTGCCTCGTTCCTTTCACTCATCTTATACCCACTTGGTTCTGGACATGGTCTATGTGTTAGTCCTCACTAGGCTGACTATGTCACACCTAGCTCAAGTAGTAGTTCCTCGTCTTGCGAATTCAAATTACTCAAACACATTGTACAAGAAGATCATTATCTTGATGTATTCTGCTTTGGCCAGAGAGTTATAAGTAATAATCCTAACAAGTAACCATAGGGTATACTTCTCCTTATGCAAGGAGCGATGAATCCTCTATAGGCTATTCAATCATCTTCATGCACTTCAAACTTATACCCAATCATCCCGGGTCTACACCTCCAAGGAGATGCTTGCTTAGGATATCAAAGTATAAGTTTCCTTGACCAAGATGACTTGAATACCTCAAGTCGAAGGAAACTTGCACTTAAGCTGCAATGAGATCTTCATTGACATATCCATATATGTAAAGAATTATATGAAGTCTCATGACAGGTCACTTTAATGAACTAGTTACCTTTAACTAGCATCCACATTTAACTCTTGACAACCCAATGTCTCCAGCTAGTGAGGAGCGACTACTTGGATAAACCAAGGAGTATAACACATGCCAGTCTCACAAAATTGATGATGTCCGAACTCATCAATTCATTGACTAGGGAAGGTTTCAATACATTCATAATTTCACATGTAGAGATGCTCACTAATTGTGATCCAATCACAAGTTCTCTCATGCTATGAATTGTATTGTGGATATTTAGTAAGTGAGTTTAAGATCTAATCATACACATAAAGAATTTGCACTCAAGTAGTGAATCATTTATTTATCCAATAAATAATACATACCATAAGGCGATTGCCTTACGACATCTCTCAAATATAACATGTGCCACCTCATCTGGATGCATACTGGATTTTGAGCCATCAAGGCGCTTGGATCCACTCAGGGCGCCTACTCCCGATTGCTTAGAACCTCTCCGTGCGCCCGGAGTCTTTGATTGCTGCCATCTCCTGGTTATTGATCCCTACATCACAGTGTTAGCACAAGCAAGTAAAATTATGATTGACAGTTATCCAAGCTATCTAGTCTCAACTTCAGGTTTTCTGTGAAACCTTAAGTTGGACCAATGCTTATTGCTCTTTGTCCGAGAGTGCGTCCTCACCACTCCACTCGGGAGAGTTTATATGGTGTCAAACCTTGGTCCACCCAACCTATTTTGACTTTTGCTCAGCTTGATCTTGACCTTCGGGACTTTCCATTAGACCTCCGGTCCTAGCCCATCTAGACTTCCTGCCTGGTGTCCTTGACCCCCTTGTGTCCTCGACCCCCTGGTGTCCAGACCCCCAGGAAACTCCTACTTAATTAACCCAAAGCAAAATCTGAATCTAATTCATGGCAAACTTTGTACTCTGAGTCGAGATAAACAAACAAATTAATTAATAATCTAAGCCCAGTCCGAACGAAAATCTAGCCCTAACTACAATCAAACCAAACCCATATCATATCCTAGACCTTAATACAACTTGAACAAAATATCTATTTCAGAAATATCTTTGTAGGAAGCTTTTAGCACAACCCACCCACCACTTTTCAATGACAATAATTTTGCCTATTGGAAAAATAGGATGGAATACTATCTCATGAATGAGATAGAAAACTATCTAATAGTGAAGGAGGGATTTGAACTACCTATAAATGATAATGGACAACCAATCCCTTACTACAACTAGATAAGTGAAAATAAAAAAAAGGCTCAAGCCAATGCTAGAGCCACAACTACATTGTAGTGTAGGCTAACACAGGAACAACTGACCAAAGTTGGCACTTTCAGCAATGCTAAACAACTTTGGGAAAAATTAATTGAACTACATGAAGGCTCAGGTGACTCACGAACTACTAAAAAGGATCCGCTATTAAGACAACTCCAAAACATCCAAATAAAAGAGGTTGAAATGGTAAGTCAGCTTCACAACCGCTTTAAAGAAATCCTAAGCGACATCCATGCAATCAGCGAAGAAGTCGATACTCGCGACTTGATCAGGTACGAACTTAAGACATTTCCAAGGACCACCTTGTGAGCATCAATGGTTGATGCTTACAAAATATCCAAGTATCTTTTTCTCATTAAATTAGATGAATTCTTTTGTAATTTTAAACTACATGAGAAGACTAACCTTGATCAAAAAGAGAATGGTATAACCTTAATTATAGAAAAATCTAAGACAAAATCCAAACCTAAAGAAGAGACCGAATCAGAATACGAGTCTGAATCAACAACTGATGAAGATAATATATCCTCCGAAGTAGCACATCTGGTTAAAAGGATGATCCAACAAAAGAAATTCATTCGAAGATTTGTAAAGAAAGAAATCTCGAATAAAGACCTAGCCAATGTATGATGCTTCAAATGCAACAAGAAAGGATACTTCAAAACTGACTGTCCACTTCTAAAGGAGAGAGAAAAAGAACCGAAAAAAGAGAAAGAAGAAGAATGCACTGAAAGCAGCTTAGGACAAGTCATCATTAGAATTTGAATTAGATTCAGACCACGTCAACCTTCTAGCACTAATAGAGATCCAAGAAGCTTCAAGTTTAGAGTTTGAGTCAGATTACAACTCAGCATCAGATTCAAGTTAAGTCAGCAACTTAGATGAGTTAGATGATGAGATAACAGATCCTTTAGTTGAAAAATTATATGCTATCGTTGCCTATCTAACTAAAACTCTAGCTAAATACAAGTCTAAAATTAAGACTTTACTTAAGGAGGTCAAAGACCTTAAGGAAAAATCTAACTCAAACTTATTGACTTAGGTTAGTCAAGTCGGAGCCTCAACTCATGTGTTAAAGCTTGAGGAAGAGAATTCTGATTTGAAAGAACAAGTTAGTAAGTTATAGTCAACATTGAGTAAGTTCACATCTGGGTCAAAATATTTAGGTATGATGCTTGGATCCAGACGAGCTGCATATAACAAGACTAGACTTGGCCAAAAAACTAAAATCCAAACGAGATGCATACAACAAGACTGAATCAAAATCATGTTTCCTATCTTACCTTAGCCAAAAGACATGCTAAAAATGAAAAATGATTATTCCAGGACATGGTCTTGGATTAGTAGTGCGAAAGAAATTTAAAATAACTGAGCATAGATTCTACCGTAGATTGCATGCTCCTATAGATCTAAGTAGCCAGCATCTCACAAACACCTAAGGTATAACCTTTTTGTGTTTGAGAAACATAGAAAGACGTGAGATGCTTAGGACTATAGCCTTAATTCCAGAATACTTTTTATTTGACTATGTCTTAACTTTATATACATTGCAGTTTACTTACTTATCTTGATATTTGCACCCTTCCTTTTTATAGCTAACTTATCTTAGTGCAAAATATTTATCTAGTTAATTGACTTCATTTATTGTTTTCTCTTCCTATTTAACCCATTTTTTTATATATGGAAAAGGGAGAGAGAAAAGAAAAAGGGGTTACAATTTAAATATATATTTTTTTCAATTACATGTTTTTTAAATATTATAACTTTCAAAAATTATTTTGATTAAGGGGGAATTAAAATTTTAATTGATATATTTATGTATGATTGCACTAATCTTTATTTCTTTTATCATACATTGAATATATAACTCATATTTATTCTTGATTATTTTTTTTAACTTTAACTTAGTTTTCATACTATCAAATAGGGGAAGATTGTTGGTGTTGGGAGCACAATATTTAACCCAAGGTTTTGATGTATGACTAAGTTTAACAGTTAAGTTTGGTGAAATCTAATGATTTGGTATCAAGTGTGTAGGTAAAAGTAACTTTACTAGTGAAAAGTCCTAGTAAGTGAAGCTAGGCAGTTAAAGTCTTGGTTGAGAATCAAGCAAGAAAGATTTCTAGTTGGGAGTTAGGTGAATGAAAAGTCTTAGTGAGTGAAGCTAGATAGCTAAAGTCTTGGTTGAGAACCAAACAGTGAAATTCCTAGCTGGGAGCTAGATGATTGAAGTCCTAGTGAAGCTAGGCAAGTAAGAAAATTTCAAGCTGGGAGCTAGGTGAATGAAGTCCAGATGGAGTAAGCTAGGAACTGAAGCTTGGTAGATAAAAGTCCAAGTGCGTGGAATCAGCTGGGTGTTGATTGCTTGGCAAATAAGTCCAAGTGTGTGAAATCAGTTGGGAGTTGATTGCTTGGCAAATAAGTCCAAGAAGAATCAACAGGGAGTTGATTAATTGGTAACCCAAACTAGATGGGTCAAAATCTAATCAAGTATGTGTGAGTAACTTTAAATAATATATCCTACTCATACATGTAACAACTGTAGGGAAGCAGTTCAACAATTCCAATCAACTGAAGGGAGTTGGGGCGATTGTCTGGTGATAACTCTCAGCGAGTGAAGTCGGATGGTCCAGGAGACCATAGCTGGGTCGGGGTGACCGGAGTGTACGAGAGATTGGAGAAGCTTACAAGTGATCGGATAGTGGCGTTATCGTCAACCCGAGCGAGTCGGGTCAAGGTTAGATTTGACCCTTTACAGGCGATCGAGGAGCCCCTAGTTGACCGGATAGCGTCATTACCATTATCTATCGGATAAAAATTGTAGCCACTTCAGCACCTATATAGGCGATCAAGAAGGCTCTAGGCGACCAGACGAGTACTATAAAAAGGGTTACAAAGTATTGGTTGAAAGTATCTCATTACAACGAATTTAGAACATCTCTTAGTCTCTTGTGCTTATGTTCTAGTGCTCTCTCACTTTTTGTGCTACAACACGCTGCAACCCGCTCTTTATTTTCGATCGACAACACCTAGAGTAACATTTTCATTTGTTTTTGTGTTGTCTTATTTATTACAATTTGTGCTTAACTTTTTAGATTCTTTTTCTATAAGATTTCTCCACCTAAGAGAAATTAGAAATAAGAATCATATTTTATAATTGTTATGCATGTATATATTTCTGTTTTGGTTGGTCAACTGCTTGCATACTTAATCTTAGTTGAATCTTTTTACATGCTTACATTGGTTTAACTATACTTGATTGAATTAGTTTCTAAGTTATATTTATTTCTGCTATGCTATTTTGATTGATTCAACTATTTCAGTTATTTTTATTTAAATATCTACTCATAAAATTCGTAATGCTATTCACTTCCCCTCTAGCATCGAGTTCGATCCTACACATAATAGACAATCACAAAAGTCAAGTAATACTTTTATCCATTTCATGATTTATAGTGAGAGTTTCTAGCTACTCGCTCTCCCCTTTTTCATTACAATAATGGTTTCCAACTATCTCATCTTCCCTATTTTCATGTGTTTATCATGTCAGTGCTAGAGTTGGGATCAATGAACAGTAGAGGGGTGAATACCACTTTTCTGTGGTGTTAATGTTCTAAAGAAATATTGTAGAAGAAAGAAAATTAAACTATAATACATAATTATTTAACATAGTTTGACAGTCCCCCAAGCCCTAGTCCGTGACCTATGATACTTTAAGTGGATCACTCTTGAGAAGATCTCTATAGTTTCTCCTTCTTGGTAGCACCATAGGTGGAGAAAACTCATATAGTTCAACATACCTAGAAATTACAAAAATGAGAAGAAAAGAAATACAATGAAGATTTTCAAAGTAGTAGAACATAAGTACTAGTTACACTTGATGTTATTTTATTTTGCAGCCCCTTGAATTCCTTTTATAGCCTTCTTCTCGAATTTGTCATTATACTAAAGTGGCACTAATCAGTCAATTGATCATTCATTACTCAACTAATCTATAGTATCTTATCTGAATCTTGTTATTCATCTTTCCATCTTCAACTTTATTGAATCAGTCAGTGTATAATTAGTCGACCAAACCTTACAATTATTTTATTGATCAATATTGTGTTGATTGTTCCATCAAACTCAAAAATATTTTATTCACAACCCAAATGATCTTAGTCGACTAAATAGTCAAATGAAATTCTGTCACACCCTGAGAGTATAATTGTTCGCCAAACTAGAAGGTACCCCTAGTGATAATACAAGATATAACATAATACACAACCAATATCGCAAAGATAAAGGAAGAAAACTAAGATATCTATATATGTATATTTATATCAAAGTAAAAGTTTGCATGCATGCATGACTTTAAAATTTACTTTTAAAACATAAAAGTGGAAAGCAACCAAACATAAGTAAATATTAAGTAACCAATACTGAAGAAAATCAAATATAAAACCAAACCATAGAAATAACCATAAAAGGAAACATCTCAAAGTGACATGAGACCGACAGCTAAGATCTTTAAGTGATATGACATATCATTTACCTGCTAACCTGGAAATAAAAGGAAAGCAAGGGGTAGTGAGTACAAAATAACACTCAGCGGGTATAAGAAGAAAGTGCATGAACTACATAGTGTAAGGAGTCAAAGGGAGCAGTCTTAGATAATATTACTAACTAACATAAATAAGTGCACTAATATAAATATCGGCTAACAAAATAGAAGTGTAGGATCGGGTGGACCGACGAGAGGGGGATGAATAGCCTGCAAATCAAATTTAAAACTTCTCTTACTTCTAGTTAACAAGGGCACACATGTTAATTAGAGAATTAAAAATAAATGCATAAAAGAAAGTAAGAAGACACAAAATTTACTTGGTTACAACCTGGATGGTTGTTAATCCAAGGCAAGTGAAAGCTCTAAAAAGATTTCCTTCGGGAAGGCAAAGTAGCCTCTTGCAAACTTTGAAACCACAAACTTGGAAAATGAAAATGGAATTGAAAGTACATAGTGTGTTGTTACAACTAAGAGGACAAAATCTCTATTTATAGCAAACTGGTCAATTTGACCATTTGTTGACGTGATAGTCATAGAGGCGCCTCCATGCTTGAGGGCACCTCCATCAACGTCACCGTCATCCACTCCAACGGCTATCTGTTGATGTGGCAGTCATGGGGGTGCCTTCAATGCTTGAGGGTGCCTCTATTGATGTTGATGTGGATTCCCATTGCTATCCGCTGCAATGACCATTTTTCTTGAATGGGGATGCCTCAATGCAACAGGGCACCTTCATCCGAGGTGCCTCCAAATGATAGAAGTCCCTCGGGTCTCTAAACTCTTCGGGGCACCTCCATTTAATGGAGGCGCCTCCAATGGTTAACATTAGAGTTGACCATTGTTGACTCTGCTCATCTTGGGTGATCATTCAACCATCAAGAGTTAAGCTCAGCCGAATCCAACTCCGATCTTCTCCTCGAGCAGACTTCCTCCCTGACTTCTCATCACTCTGACCGCGTCCTTCTCACTCCACCGGTGTACTCTTCCGCAGATCCTCGTCCCTCAGATGCATCGAGCCAGTTGGCTCCATTCCCGTGTCATCCTTCTCGCTCGCTGCGTCTTTCACTCGACTTCTTGTGTTCCTAAGTTTCTACACACTTAGACACAAGACATCAAATACCTATAAGACCTAACTTAACTCGGTTGATCACATCAAAACTACTTGGGGTACTTATAATCTTCCCCTTTTTGATGTGAATCATCCTGAGTTATAGTTAGGGTAAACAATAAATAATATAAAATAATTTATAGACAAGAACTTTTGCAATTCATTACAAATAAAATTTTGCAATCTCCCCTTTAACTTATACCCTAATTTCTCCCCCTTTGATTACATAAAAAAAAAAAGGATAAATAAAATGAAAAAAATCTAAAAATTATTTTAGGGAATGTACACAATTGATATAAGGTTCTAAATTTTTACCAAAATTATTTTGTAAATAAAATAATTTTTAAGAATTAAATCTCAGATTTAACAAAAAAAATTATTAAAATTATTTTTAACCTTTGAAAAATACTGGAAATTTTTGACAATGTTAAACAGAATCAATATGATTAAAGTAAAAAATTTCACAAGAAAACAATTTTTTTTACCATGAGAAAACAATTTTCTTTATAGAAGTATATAACTTTATAAAATAATTACTTAAAAATATAATTCGATGTCAAAAAATCTTACAAAATTTTCTAAGTATCCAAAATATAACGGTTATCTATAGAAAAATCAAAAATTTCAAAAACAAATCTTTGAAAAATTTTAATTTTAAAATTTTGATTTTTGTTAAAAATTCTTAAAATATTATTTAACGGTCAAACAATTTTGAAAATTTTTACGCTAACTAAAAACATGATTGTTTATTACAAAGAAAATTTAAACTGGAAGAAATTGTATAGAACATCTATGAAAACGAATTTTCCAAAAAGAATATTTATAATTCAAATTAACCAATTTCTAGCATGCAAATTAAAGCAATCTAATAGGATAGAACAATTTTTGGAATCCAAAATAAATTACTATCTACTAGATTTATCAAGTATTTTCTAGGAGTTTTATGTTTTATAATTTTTACAATTTGGCTCCTATGATTTCTAACATACCAATTTAAGCCACCATTATATCTAACATTATTTTTTGAGGTATTGGACATACAAAATATTTTTATGATTTTAATTTTTCTATTCATTCAGTTAATTTTGTATTTTCAACCTTAAATTTATCTAGATCTTCTAGTAGGCATGCATAATTTTTCTTTACATTTATATATTTGGTCCTATTTTTACATAGTCATCTACTGAGCATTTTAATAACCTCATACATTTTTTCAGAGGGTAAGAGAGAGTCGTATTCGTAGATGGATGCTCCCTCTTCATAGATGCTCTCCGTTGAGGTGTCTTCATCGTCTGAATCTTGGTGGCTAGCCATTAATGCTAGTCCAACATATTCTTCTATCTAAGACTCGGATGACGACGATTCACTCCACGTAGCTTTGAGGTTCTTCTACTTGGATTTTCTCGAGCCTTTGTCCTTTTCTCTTCCTTTATTTTTCAATTTTGAGTAGTTGTCCTTGATGTGCCTTTCTTCATCACAGTTGTAGCACCTTAACTTCCTTCTTCCTTGTAGAAAATTCTTTGCCTGTGTCTTACCAAAGTTAGAATTAAAAAACTTTTTAAATTTTCTTACCATGTAGGCTTCTTCAACTTCATCAGGCGAAGTTTCTGAATCTTGCTTGTTCCTCTTTGCTTGCAAGGTTAAGTTCTAGTTCGAGGTGTCCTCTTTTCATCCTTCACATCGAGATTCGTGTAATTTCAAAGTCAAAAATAAATTCTCTAAAGTACTTACCTCGAGGTCTTTGGAGATATAG
>JBBUKS010000085.1:41271-53123 GCA_038050645.1 Hedychium gardnerianum | reverse complement strand
ACAGCGATACAGGCGAAGGCCCTAACGCTCTGATAACTCCCTTTTATATACCCTTTGCCAAAGCTTGGCCGCCGTTGGATGATCGCACATCACATGAGCGGGAAGCTCTCCCCGCCGTTAGATACGGTGCGAAATCCCAGGCGCCGCCGAGAGGATCATTGTCTCCAATGTGAACGCTTCTAGTTCTGCCACCCCCATCAAATCCCATTAATTCCCACTACCTCGTCCAAGCGCAGCGGCATGGTGATGGCGCAACTCTCGAGGAGGATCACGCATAACCTTCTTCCACCGCCTTTCTTACATGACGTCACGGAGGCCTACGCCCCAACCATCCAGTCGGTCAGACTCCCGCTTCCCTCGACTGGACTTGTAAGGGAGGCTTGTGATACGGGGTCAAGATAAGCACGGTGTGCCCAAGATGAGGAGGATCGGGGCCCCGCAGGTCCCGCCCGGGGAACGAAGCCAACCGGGGCCTCGCGGGCCCCGCCCGGGGAGCAACGCCAACCAGAGCGTTGCAAGCCCCGCTCGGGGAGTAACGTCAACCGGGGCACAGTATGCCCCACCTGGGGGGAACGACTCTAACTGGGTCCCAGTAGGCCCCGCTCGGGAAAATCATCTTCGGACAGAGACCCGGGGGAGAGCCTAAGACCCCGGAAGGCGAATCCCGAGCTCCCAAATGGGGTAAAATCCAGATCATTTAAAGCCCGAAGCCGCAAGGTCCAAAGCCCATTAGCGGGGGACAGGGAAAAGACTGGACCCTGGAAGTCCTGGTGGGCCACGTGTCCCTCTGCCACCCTACGTACAAGATACATAAAAGATACGAGGGGACACCTCTCTCTCTCTCCGTTATGATATTACCCCATATCCTCGCCATTAAGGACGCACAGTGATAAGGCGGTAGAAAACCTGTATAAAAGCATCAGAAGCAGGTATTAAGAAAGCTAACTAAGAAAAACGGACCACTGAGATACCTCTTTGAATATACTGCCCTGACACTGACTTGAGCGTTGGAGGGACCTTGCCGGATCCACCCCCGGCAGTCCAGCTGACCCTTAGAACTTCTTTCCTTGTTCAGGGCCTGTTGAAGACCCACCATGGAGGCTTCGCCTACGTCGCTTGTGGATCACATTGTGCCGCAGCTACACTGCCGGTGGCTCATCTCATTGACCTGCTTCTCCGACGGGAACAAAAGTCTTGCTTAGGATCTTTACAAAAGAAGAATTAGAGAGTGCAACAAATAGATTTAATTTGAGGAGAACAAATTCTTGGTGATACGGAGGATGAATACGAAGGTTCACGTGGAGGTCAAAGTTAGTAATCATAGACTTCTAGATGTCACGATAAATACTGATGATGAATAAGCGTTGATAGCCGATCGGATATTGACAAATACCGACCGAATCGAATAAACCTTTTAGTCTCAAACTTCCCTCTCAAACGCGATACTAGGTACTATCCTCATTAAAGAATGACAGAGCTTACAGATTTGGCGTAATATAAGTTCATTAGCAATAAATATTGAATGACAACATGTCTCATTAATTAGTACGGATAAGATGTTCTGACAGTACGGAGATCCTACTGGAACAACATGCAGAAGAGGATATGTGTTATTACGAGGACAACATGCCTCATTAATGAAGCATAACATGCCTCATTAATCGACAATATGCAGAAGAGGGTATGTGTTGATCCTATGGGACAACATGCTTAATTAATGAGGGGATACTTCTCCTCTATAGTTATATAAGCAAGTCTCTACATGCAGAAGAGGGTATGTGCTATTACTTTGGCTACTGTTGCTACTGTTTCATTCATCTTTTCCCATCACTGACTTGAGCGTTGGAGTGGATACGCCTGGACCCCCTCCGGATCTTCATTCTAACTCCGGTTCTCCTTTACAGGTCCGCTTAGAAATCTTGTTTTTCTTCATTTGGTGGCCCCAAAGAGACTTGGTCAGAAACATATTTAGTTCATTGGTGGCTCGTCTGTTGAGTAATCCAATACATGAACACTTGGGTAAGGCGGATTTGGAACTGATTACAAAGGAGATATGGGAGAGTGAGACAATCAAAATGGTGGGAGATAATGTTTTCAAATACACAAGAATCTAAAATACTATAAAGTCGCGTTTGATAATGTTTTCAGAAGCCAAACAAACTGAGGATTTGGCGAATGCCGTCTTGTTTGAGGCAAAGTCGTTCAAGTTTAATAAATCTTACATCACCACGAACCGATTGATGCAACGTCATCACGACGGCAGGGTGCCGGGTCATGGACTGGGCCATCGGCAACGAGACGTGCGAGGTAGCAAGTCACAACCCGAGCTCTTATGCCTGCATCAGCAATAACTGTTCGAAGGGATACCAAAGCAATCCTTACTCTCCAACGGATGCCAAGGTATGCCAATCAATTTAATTATTCTGTTTTTAATACGATGATAAAAGGTGAAATAACACTCCCTCTCAGTTTCCGTCAGTTCATCTCAAGATTAACATGGAGAAGATAAATCATGAGAACTAGTCTAGCTAGTCCGAACGATTAATGCATGAAAAAAAAATAAAAATCTAATTATTAATTAGAATTTGATTTACAAATTTTATGATGATACTATTTTATATATTAATTATCAATTGCATTCGCCAGAATCTGCCCGGTAATTATAGTTGTCACTGGCCCGAAGGCACGCACAGTGACGCTTACCATGGAACATGCATCTCAAATCAGAAGATTTCCTTGGCGGTGAAAGCGGTTATGTTGCTACAAAGTTTGTGTGTTTGTTTGCCTAATTATGTAAACCTTTTATGTGTGTTTTCTAGTTTCTAATCCTTTTCATTTGTGTTTATTGTCTAATTTTTCTGAATAATTTGATTTCATGTGAGTTAATCTATATCATTATCTTCACGTGAATAATTTGGTTTCATGTGAGTTAAATTATAATTTGGTTTCTGAATAATTTGCCACGCCTTGTACTTCCAATTAAGAGTTAGAAATAAAATAGATCTTCTTTCATCCAATATATTATTTTCGAAACTAAATATTATTCTACCGCAACGATTGATATTGGATAAGCTAGAATTTTTTTTACTATGACGGAGATGATAGAAATATTTTGAGTCTTCTACGACTACCACCACAGAATATCGATATTCGACTCGCTATCTATTTAACTAAAATTAAAAGAAATCATAAATTAATTCTTAAGTTTCTATCTAAAACTTGAGGATCTTTGTGGATATTTCGTTCGTTCTCTTAATAAAAATTATAGTTTTGTAAGTTTTAAATTATTAATGCTACTAATAATTTTTGTGTTTCGGATATATTAATTTCTAATTTATATTTTAAACTATAATCTTTATAAATATTATATAAATTATTTTTAGTATTTTATATAATATTAGCTTGATTAAGAGAAGAAGAATCTTTAAATGAAATTAAAATATCATAATACAAACTAACAATTTGTGCAAAATATCTAATTTAAGTTTAGGGTCTAAACTAAATGTAATTAAATAAATATTAGGAATATGATAAAAATATTTTTTCCATTTTACATTCATTTCTAATATACAAGAAGATAAAAATTGATTTATAATATATTCATTTAAAATTTAAGTTATACTATAAAAATTCATCATAATTAATTAAATGAGAAGTAGGATAATAAATATCGAAAAATTATTCGGTCGCATCATTAAATACTTTTAAAAATTTATAAAATCATGAATAATAGACTGACATATAAATTTAAGTTCATTAATACTTACAACTAGCATTGTCAAATGATATTAAAAATATTTTAAAAGTTAATCTATATTCTCCTAAAATTAAGCATAATAATTGAGAGATGTTGTGAACAATGTGTACTTCAAAGACTCGATATGCTAATAAACATTTTTGAATTATTTCAGAGTTATCGATTGAATGACAAGTCACATCTATATATGAATGAGTTTGCCGATGATTACTCCAAATATCAAAATATATATATATAATTATTATTTAATTTACTAAATTCTTTAAAAAAAATAATTTTACTAATTTTTTAATTATATAACTAAGTGTAGTTCAAAGAACACATTTAGAAGATGAGTTAAGTAATTCTTGACAAAAATCTTGAAATGTACATTTAGACCTAAAACTAAAAGAAGATGTTTTACAAAAAACAAAATCTAGCTAATTATTCCCTTAATTTATTATCAAAATATTTAAATAAACTTAAATCGGTTATCTACTAATCTATAAAACTATGGACAATTGTGTTTGAGAACGTTCAACTCCAAATTTAATTGGGTGTTTCGTTTCGACGTGTCATAGTATTGTTTTAATGATCCATAACTGTCGTTCGATTGGAATTTATAAGAGATTTTGTAATATTTACATTTTGCATGCAAATTTTCAGACGGAAAAGTAATTTTCTCGAAATATTTAATAAAAATAGACGATTTTTAAAATGCAATATTCTGAAACTTAAAAGTTTCGGTACTTCCTTGCATCTTGAGTGTTGGAAGTTGATATGATTCATCATCAATAAATTAAATATCGTTGAGATCCACGTATGGAGTGACTATTTCCTTATCATTTCGAGATCGAGATAAACTTTCTTTTATTAGAATTGGAGAATTGAAGTTGAAAATGATCGAGATTTAAGAATTTAGAGACAAGAGTAAAGAAAATGATATAATAATAATAAAATGAACTGTCTATTTATAAAATTTTAAAAATAACGATCATTAAATCATAATCATTAATAAAAAATGATCAAATAATCTTAATTATTTAAAAAACTATAAAAAAAATCCAATTGTCAAAATCGTTGATTAACCCGTGGTTTCAAGAGTTAAATCCACGGGTTAATAGGCTATTCCAACGTTCAAATAAAAAAAATTGAATCAGCAATTTAAACCATTGATTCACGATTAATTTGAAATCAATTCCTGTTGGGCACGTGTTCTCGGGAAAACCGTCAGAGCTTGTCGACATGTCGCAGTCCAGTCACGGACGCACAAAACATCTGACACCGTTAATACGGCTACTATTTTTGAAAATAATCGTACAACTCCTCCGTACAGGAAGACTTGCAACATGAGTCTAGGGTTTATGAGATCCCACGCACAAAACATCTGACACCATTAATACTGCTACTATTTTTCAAAATAATTGTACAACTCCTCCGTACAGGAAGACTTGCAACATGAGTCTAGGGTTTATGATATGATACATTTTGGGTGTAGTTTAGTTTAGTAAGCATGTTATATAGTGAGGAATGAGGATGGTATTGGCTTATCATTCAGCAGCAACAGCAATCTCCATGTCTCTGCTCCTCTCCCAACTTTTGCTGCTGCTAGCGGCAGTTGCATCTGCTGTGCCTGACGGCAAATGCCCGACAAGATGCGGCGACGTGGAGATCCCTTACCCCTTCGGCATCGGCGCTAACTGTTCCTTGGGAGGAGGTTTCAATCTAACCTGCAACACCATGGAAACTGGCGTCAAGAAGCCATTCTCTGGCGATCTTGAGGTCCTCAATATTTCGTTGACTATGGGCCAAGTGCGCATGCTCAACGGCATATCCTCGGCGTGTTACAATCCAAATTACAACAATGTCACTTACTCAGACTGGTCGTTGGATCTGGAAGATACCCCATATAGGTTCTCTAATCTCCGCAACCAGTTCACTGTAATCGGCTGCGAGACTCGTGCCTACATAATCGACAATAATTACCAGAGTGGCTGTGTGTCCATGTGCCAGGACGAACAGAGCATCGCCAATGACTCTTGCTCCGGCGTTGGTTGCTGCCAGACTTCCATACCCAAGAATCTCCAATACTATGAAGTCTTGTTTGATGAGAATTTCAACAACTCGGCTACTTGGAGATTTAGCAGATGCAGCTATGCCGCCTTGTTGGAGGCCGAGTGGTTCCAGTTTCAGACATCTTACATCACCACGAAACAATTGATGCAAATTAACAACAATGGCAGGGTGCCGGTAGTGATGGACTGGGCCATTGGAAATGAGACCTGTGAGGAAGCTAAGCACAACCAAACCTCTTATGCCTGCATCTTCAATAACAGCGTGTGCGTCGACTCCTCCAATGGTCCTGGTTATCTTTGCATCTGTTCGACGGGATACCAAGGCAACCCTTACGTCTCCAACGGATGTCAAGGTCTGTCGTCTATACCAATCAATTTAATTATTCTGCTTTCAATTGCTGCCATGGTGCCTAATGCTGCTGTAGTTTTTGCACTTCAATTTTAGGCATCGATTATTGCAATCAACAATCAAATCCATGCTCAGATGACATCTGTCAGAACCTTCAAGGTGGTTATAGATGTGACTGCCGCGAAGGCACGCACAGAAACGCTTACAATGGAACATGCATCCCAGCACAGTCTCATAAACTTCCCTTAACAGTGAAGTTGGCTATAGGTAAGAAGCTTCTGGTGGCCACCAGCGACGACATTAACCTAGGAAGATCTTTAAATATGTTATTCGAATCATTAACATATTATTAATTGGTGTATGAAAAGGTTTGTGTGATTAGGCATAGTTAGGCGAACACGGAAAACCCATGTGCCCTTAAATTTATAGCTATTAAATCGTCCATTTTTTTTTTTTAAAAAAAAACTCATAACATAAAGATGACATATATGTATGAACCTTGCAGGTGGGCAGGTGGTTGCAATGGTGTAATCATTTTATTATTTATGTGTCTCTATATAGTCTATCAATGAAGAAAACTCGAAGAGATGAAAAGAAAATATTTCAAACAACATGGAGGCCATGAATTAGAGGAAAAGATGAAATTAGAAAAAGGTCACAACAAATTTAAGATATTTGGAAGCAAAGAATTAGAGAAGGCAACAAATTATTTTGATGACAAAAATATTATTGGGAGAAGAGGAAACGGAGTTGGGTATAAAGTAGTTTTGGAAAATCAAGATGTTGTTGTCATAAAGAAATCTAATATTATCAATTAATGAGGACTTGGAAAATCAATTTGGAACAGAGACACTTATTCTTTCAAATGTTAACTTAACATGGTTAAACTCTTGGGTTGTTGTTTGGAGACGAAGATGTCATTATTGGTCTATGAGTTTGTCCCAAATGGAACCTTGTCTCATTTAATTCATGAAAATGAGAATCGAGCTCCAATTTCTTTAGATACTCGACTACTGACTATTGATTGTTTATGAATTTGTTGATGTTATATACTACTTGCACTCAAAAGTTTCACCTCAAATCATCCATGAAGATGTGAAACCCTCTAATATATTTTTAGATGTGGATAATACAACAAAAGTTTCAGACTTTGGAACTTGAAAGTTGATTCCCGATTGAAAAATTAGTGTGAATGAAAAATTAAATCTAGATTATTAGATTAAGATGGACAAATCTAGTTCATCCAACTTGAAAGGGGATAAGTGCCCCTTCGGATGACTCAATCTCAACCATTGATTTCAAAATGGAAGACATCTAAATGAAGAAGCATTGTGTTCCTTAGGAAGGGATGCAATCTAGATCACTCAATTCAAGTTGGATGAATGAGATTTAATTGAACCAAGAGGTTCTTCTACCCCCTTCATTTGATATAAATGAGATCTTTCACTTCTCATTTCATTCATTTCTAATTCAAAGCAAAGCAAACATTGTATTCCATACTTGTATACGTGTTTGGAGAGTTTGAGAAGCTTTTTCGTTTCGGAGGTTTTGCGATTTGTAGTGATGTTATCGCAAGATAAAATCGTTGTATGTTGGGAGACGATTGTTGTATTCCGTGAGCACCGTGTGCGGGGCAATTCGTCTTAAAGAGATAGAGTCAAATTCTAGTCTCGACTTCGCTAAAGCGGTATTATATAGTCATTCTACTCACGCTCAGATTGCACCACCACCACCAGATCCAACAATTTAAAATGAATTTCCGTGCAATCTTGATGGATTATAAAGTTGTGGCCTATGTTGTTTGTTTATTTAATCAACAAAGTTTGAGAAGCGGAAAGAATAGTAGTTTGTATCCATGTAGATGATTACAATACCCATGGCTAATAATTTGTCTTAAGTAAGAGGGATAATTCTATTTCTTGTTTAATTCCATTTAGTGTGATTCTTACGGATCAATATTTCATATTTCCAAGTCTTTTCTTGTATCAGATTGTTTTGATGCTACTCTTATCTATTTATCAATGAACAGACATTGGAGATGAAGAGTCAGATGTTGGCCATCATGGAATGGCGCCTACTGGGCGCGGTTTGTCAACAATGACACGACCAACAACCTAGCCTTTGTTGGATTATCTTCACCTGATCAAATCTTAGTTAGGTAAGCTGCTGAGATATGTTGATCTTGAAAATTGATCTTTAGAACTGACACTTAGAGTTTGATTTCCTTTTTTTAATCCTTTGATAAATCAACCGTGACAAAAAAAAAATTGTTTTAAACTCCAACCATCTTCTAGTGCCCTTCAATTTTGCCATTTAGCATGGCCAAGATATTACTGATTTTGAGTTTGCCATTTAGTGTAACAAACTCGTAGTTTAAGTTTCCTTGTTTCTTGCCTTTGATTATTGATTTTGAGTTGTAAAAAATATCGTTTAAACTCAAAGCATCTTAGTTTAACCATTTTCTCGTGTATGCACATTTTGATATTTTATCATTTAGCATGGATGATATATTCCAGACCACAGCTCAACGTGAGATAAGGTTAATGTAGTCAGATAAGATCAATGTAGTTTGTAGCCTGTTCAAATATCTACTTATTCTTTCAACTTTCTATGCTACAGATTACGGATCGATCGATGAGAGTAATCTGTATGAGAAAATAAATTTAATCTTCATCTTCGAGCCCTATAACTGCTGCCTGCTTCTAGTTCCTTATATCTACAGGAAGCCGTGGGTGTACTGATAGTTTTTTGTATCAAGTATTTGTATTCTTTTTTAAAACAAAATTATTACAACAAAATAATCAAGAACAAATGTTAGACTTGCTATTCAAAAGAGATACAGGTAATAGAATATGTAATAGATCAATCGTAGAAACTACTAAAATCATATTATAAAATAATGTTTGTTTATCATGTTAGAAGAAATGCGCAGCATGGTTCCCACCATTTATTTATTTAGTGTTTAGGGTTTAATGCTGCCACTAGCCCTTATTTTTGGATGTACCGTTATGATTTATCAGGGAAGAAAACTTATCCAGTCAAGGAGATCCTGCAGCCATGGATACCACAAAGTGGAGAGGAGATCCTGCATCCTGTTTCGTCAGATATATGCTCATCAAATGCTTAAGAAGTTGAATTGATAATTGAATATGCAAGGTAAAGAGATCATACCTAAAGTGTTTCTCCAAAAGTACAATTGTTTTATGCCCATGATGTGAGATAGAAACAAGAAAATTCTACTGGCATTATACCTTTTACATCAAAATTGGAAGCTATGCATAAAAGCTCAAACAAAGCAAAGAATTGGTTCTTTACTTTTATGTCTCAACGTTGAAATAGTCACAAGTACTTGCAAGTAGATACATACAAATGCTCAATTATAGAGCACTAATTATTATCATCCCAAATTAATTAGGATTAATATAATTATTTCCGTTGATCAACTATTCTGGATGATGATTAATGTTTAACACAAGTTTCTTTACTAATATCTGAAATAATTTATTAAAAGGATTACTTGACTTGACTTTGATTTTTTAAATGTATTTATATATTTGTACATGAGGTGCACGAAGCGACTTTGACTTTGACTTGCCTATGTATCATATCAGGGAGTCGATTCATTGGCCCCCTTCCTAATTAAAGCAGTCATAAGTCATAACGCCCTTGAATATGTGTTTGGAATGAGAGAGTATATCTCTCATTCCAATAGCCACCATTGGAATGAGAGAGTATGCATAAGCAATGACGCATATGAGTTGACTATAACATCACCGATGGCATGTAGAGAATTACACAAGATAGAAATTAGATACCAATAATACTGGCACTACTTGTCAAACTTAATTGTCCTGACATCAATACGTTTCTGTCTATGTATCATAATATGATAATGAGGATGGTTATTGGCCAAAGGATCAATTATTAAAAAATAATAATTAATTAATTTGAATAATATCGAATTTAAAATAATTAATCAGGTCGGATAACATTAAACCTAGGATGATCGATTTGACTCTACGAAAAATTTTCACTGATCATCAGGATAAATTAAAAAACATTAATGAAGGTTCATCCAAATGATCAACATTCTTAAGCTTACTTCTCACTCGAGGAAAATATTAGTAGATTATATGTCTATTATGATTTTTTGTATGTATTTATTTTTAAATATAATTATAAATACTTTATAATGATATTTTATTTAAAAATTTAATTTTAAAAATAAAAAATTTATATTAGAAATATATAATAATTTTAATAAATATAATTATAGTTATAAATTAATTAATTGATTAAATTTATTAATCCTATTAAATTTATTTAATTTTTTAATTAATTTTTTCTTAACTTAAACTATATATATATATATTTTTGTCTACCTTCCCTCTCCCTAACAAATTCCAAGGAAATTACTAACCCTAAACTTTATAATATTCCGCATGGTGCGCTTGGATAAGTTGGGTGAGCGGCAAGGTTGATTAAATAAGGGTAGTTAATTGATCAATCAACGATGTGACAACGATTAAGGTGCAATGCGACAAGGTCAATCTAATTACTTGCTAATATTTAACAAATTCCTTATGTAATATCTGAAACAATATATAAAAGGATGAGTTGGACTTTGGGCCCGAAAGTTGGTGGTTACGGGTTCCCTAATAATAAACGTAGATCTTTGAATTTCACTTGTGTGGCCACTGACAAAGCCTGATCCTGACTCCCAAGTCAAAAGTTATGTCCCTTTGAAATTAAAAGGGTCATAATGGACTGCTACAACAAGAGTTGAGCCTGCATCAGTATGTCACATTTACAATATTTTTTCCTTTATATAACCTAGGGACAGACTATGAGAGATGCCAAAAATTAATATTATCATCTTTTACCACCTTGAATATATGTAACATTAGTTAGTCGTGTAAATTTGTCTGTATATACGGCTATTTTAGTGGTCCCAACTAATTGAATTAATATAATCTTGTTATGGTGTGTTTGGAATGAGAGTATGCATAAGACATATATGCAGTTGAGTGTAGCAGTCAAGTCACCGATGGCATGTAGAGAATTCCACGGGATAGAAATTGAACATCAATAATGCTGGCACTACTAGTCAAACTGGAATAAAACTGCTCTTCTTTCTAAAACATGGCAATTTTTAGATTTGAGAATTTGTAGCGGTCTCTGTTTGACTTAAAATCTAGTCGCAACTTTAAATTGTTTGTATGTAATCAGAACTAACTGGTTTTATATCTTTATTAGTGTGAACTTGCAGTGGCTGTCTTGGGATGCATTTTTTGATGATCCTGATTGAGATTTTTTTTAGAAATTCATTGCTCCTTATATATCTTCTTTTAAGCCAGACAATATTTCGATGACAAATAGATGGGATTCTGGTGAAGACAACTTATGTGCTTTGTATATAATTAATTGTTGCTTAAAGAAAGTTGCTAGATTAATGGGGATTGATATATAGTTCTATTACTGTAATAAACAACAAACTGAACTGTATACTATGAAAAGGGAATGATCCACATCAAAATGAAAATATATAAGTATCCAACCAATTACGAGAAATTATATACATTGTAGGTCATTAGCAGTTGTATTTATCCTATTATCGTTCAATCCCGAAAAGCTTGGAACGTTCAACTGCTTGCAAACTTATGCTTGGAATGCTAAATGCTGATGAGAGATT
>JBBUKS010000085.1:25366-41171 GCA_038050645.1 Hedychium gardnerianum | reverse complement strand
GTCTTAAGCAGGTTCTAATTCCTCAAGTATTCTCAAACTCAAGATAGCATTACCTAGTTGTCTTTGGAATCAAGATGGAGAGAAATCTTGAACAAGTTCGGCTTATAGAGATTTAGCTACGGCGATGATATTCTCCGCTGTGATGCCGAACTCCTTGTATATTCTCCCGGCAGGAGCACTAGCGCCGAACCGGTCAATACCGATGGCCTTGCCTTTGCTTCCAACATATTTCTCCCATCCAAGCGTGGCTCCAGCTTCAATGCTAATCCTAGCAGTCACATCAGAAGGGAAGACACTCTCCTTGTACTTGACTGTTTGCTCATCGAACAACTCCCAACAAACAAGAGATACCACACGTACAGTTTTGCCCTCCTTCCTCAGTTCATCTGCAGCCTTGGCTGCGATTTCTAATTCGGAACCAGTTCCGATCAATATCAGATCTGGTTTGTTACCAGAGGAATTATCTGAAATGACATATCCACCCTTCTCCACGCCTTCAATTGATGTCCCTGCAAGCTGAGGAAGCTTCTGCCTACATAGAGCAAGAACTGATGGCCTCTTCTTGTTGAGCACTGCAACCTTGTAGGCCCCAGCAGTCTCATTCCCATCAGCAGGCCTGAGCATGAGAATGTTGGGCATCGCTCGGAAGCTTATCAAGTGCTCAATTGGCTGATGGGTTGGACCATCTTCCCCTAGACCTATCGAATCATGTGTCATCACATAGATGACTCCTGCCTCAGACAAAGCTGATATCCTCATGGCAGCCCTCATGTAGTCGGTAAAGACGAAGAAGGTGGCACAATATGGAATAAGGCCTGGGCTGTGCAAGGCAATGCCATTGCAGATAGCACCCATCCCATGTTCCCTAACACCAAAACGAACATTACGCTCTTCGGGTGTGCCCTTTTGGAAGTCACCAAACATTTTAAGCAAAGTCATGTTCGAAGAAGCAAGATCAGCACTGCCACCAAGAAGTCCAGGAAGCACTTTAGCGAGTGCATTCAAATTCTGTTGTGATAAGTTTCTGGTGGCATCTGCAGGACTTTCGGTGGTGTATGTCTGGAGAAGGAACAAAGTGTTTGGGTTAGATGTAATCACATTGCCAATGGGAATACAGGAAAAAGAACAAAGGCAACAAAGTAAAGTAGCATCACCGGAAGAGCTTTGTCCCAACCAGAAGGCAGTTCTCCTGATATAATAGATTTTAGTTCTGCAGCTTCATCCTTGAATTTCTTCTCGTACTCTGCAAACTTCGCATTCCATTCGGCTTCAAGAGCAGACCCTTCAGGGATATGATGGCTCCAATGACTAGAATACATAAAGAAAATTTTATATATGAAGGTTTAAATATATTTGACAAATAGAATAGGGATTCCATATTTGCTTACTTCTTGACTTCTTCAGGTACATGGAAAGGCTCGTATGGCCACCCAAGATTTAGTCTAGTTGCATCAACTTCTTTGGCACCCAATGCACTTCCATGTACACTGTATGAGTTAGCCTTGTTTGGAGATCCAAATCCAATTGTAGTAGTCACCTGAAAGGATACAGTACTCAATCCACACTCTGAATTCCACAGTAAACACAACCGCTTAGCCGCATTCCTAGTTCTCAGAAAAAAGCTCAACAAACCTTGATAAGTGTGGGCTTGTCTTTCACTGCCTTTGCCTCCTTAATGGCAGCTCGAATATCATCATAGCCAGTATTACCATTCTTTACCCAGATGGTATGCCATCCAAGAGCCTCAAAACGAGCACTAACATCTTCTGTAAATGCAATCTCTGTGTCACCATCAATAGAAATGTGGTTATCATCATACAAGGCAATGAGTTTTCCAAGACCCCAATGCCCAGCAAGAGAACATGCTTCATTAGCAATACCCTCCATTTGGCAACCGTCCCCAAGTATAACATATCTGAAACATATTACCAAATCAGTCAAATGAATGAACCAAGCAAGATAACATGGAAAGAATTGGATGCAAAGAGCAATTACGTGTAATGGTCGACAATCTCATTGCCAGGCTTGTTGAATCGGGCAGCTAGATGTTTCTCAGCAAGTGCCAAACCAACAGCATTGGCAACACCCTGACCGAGTGGCCCTTTATCATTTCATAACAACCAGTCAGTATCATAAACTCTTACAAGTAATGAATTAAAGGAAGCAAGGGAAGGATTGATCTAGAATGAGCAATAATTCCTTAATGATAAATATATCAAATAAACAAACCAGTAGTAACTTCAATGCCGGGTGTTTCAAAATTCTCAGGATGACCAGGTGTTCTGCTTCCCCATTGACGGAACTGTTGTATGTCTTCAATCTAAAACCAAATTGGCACAGGTCAAAAGTACATTTCTTTGGTTAAAAGATACATTTTTGATTTAACACGTGACGTGGCTAAGTTGAAGCACAAACAAGATGCATTCAAGAAATTAAGTGAACTAATATGTGGAGCGTTTTGAGTTGTTAACGTCGACCTATGGTTAAAACAGATCAGTTAGTTTGCTGGTAAACGCAAACGCCGCTAAATTAAACAGATCGATTGGAAAAAGTGCTGGTATCTTAAGATCTATACTTCAAAAATAGTAAGCATAGCATGGTTAAGAACAGAGGAACAACAATTTTGTCAGTTTTTCTGATAAAAGGACAAACGAAGTAGCAAGCAAACAAAGATTCGAACAAATAGCTAAGGAAAAGGGGTAGTAACGAGAAGTCAGAAGTTGCAATTAGAAGTTCACCGGTCAAAGAGATAATTGAGATAAAGAACAACGAGAAAGAATCAACAACCAAGATCCAACAAAATTCCGATCCAACTAGTCGATGATAAGAAAAAATAATCCATAAACGTCAAGCTCCCAGCGTGCTCGGTAATATCCACATCAAATCTGGAAGTAAAACTCAGAAAAGGTTACAAGCCAAACCTTAACACTGTCGTAGCCAGCAAGGTGGAGCAAGGCGTACTGGAGCATGCATCCATGGCCAGCGGAGAGCACAAATCGATCTCGATTGAACCAGTAAGGGTTCTTCGGGTTGTACTTCATGACCTCGTCGTACAAGATGTGTCCGATCGGGGCACATCCCATGGGGAGGCCGGGATGTCCAGAGTTGGCTTTCTCGACGGCGTCGATGGCGAGGAACCGGATGGTGTTGATGGACTTCTCGACGAGAGCCTCAGTGGCGGCGGTTTGGAGCGTCTCGACCGCGGCGGCCTTGACGGCGATCGCGCGGCGAGCGGCGGTGCGGGGCAGGCCGTGCTGATGGAATCTAAGGGAGGAGGAAGAGGCAACGAGAGAGCGGGCTCCGAGGGCTAACCCGGCGGCGGAGGCGGGGACGGCGAGGCGGTCGGCGTGGGAGGCGGAGGGGGAGCTGCGGCTAGAGACGGCGAGTCCGGCGATGGCGCCGGCGGCGTTCACTGTGGACGAGGCGGCCATGTCTTCGATTCCTCCGCCTCTTCTTCTTCGCTCGAGATTTGGATTTGGAGGAACTGGCGTGGAAATATAAAGACTGCGACATGGCCAATAGCTGGAGAAGAAGCACTTTGAGCCGTTGGATCAAAGGTCAGATTAGATCTGGACCGATAGAAGAGGGTAGGGGATGACTGCTCCGTGTTGGTTTGAGAAGCACGCTTTTGTTTTTTTAAGACAGCATTTTGATCAGTGGCTATGAGCTAAATTTTCAATTAGTTTGGGCTTTTATGTTAAATAAACGACAATTCTATTTCACTCCAAAGATCTCTAACATTTTATCAATAAACTACTTTCCTTTTACTTTATTTCTCTCTCTCGAATTCATTTGATTAGTTTGAATTGTATCATCCAAAATTTTTTAAAAAAAAATTAATAAAAAATTAGATCTAATTAACATTAGAATCTCGAATTGATCGAAATATTTTATTTATTATTTATTTATTTTAATATATAATGCATGCATGTGACAGCGTGGTTGACCCTCCATTTAATCTTTTGACTGAAGTTTGCTTTTTTTCCACTAACAACACTGTAATTATATAAAATTCAACTGACCCAACACCAAATTCTATTTAGAAACTTATAATCAGTTTTTTCTAATATTTTGAAATATTAAGAAATTAAAATGATTTTATCTTTGTTGAGATATTTGCCAAAATATAAATTAAGGAACTAAATTATTAGTGTGGCCAAATGAAGCATTTGCAAAGATACGGCACTTGGATTGGTCCAACTATTTTAAAATTAATTATGTAATTCATCCCTTGAAAAAAAAACACAATTATTAAATTAGCTTTCTACTTTTCTACTTCGACCCAACAATGTTCACTTATTTTCATAGAAGAAATAAAATAGGAAGAGGAAGAGAAACTTAAATTTTAACATTTTAGAAAATAAAGACAAGTTTAGGAAAGAAAATAATATGTTATTTTGAAAGTTAAAGATTGCTTTGACTAAAAGGGCAATTTGTTAGTTATCTTTCAACTTTAGAATGATAAACTTTCTTCTCCAATCATGCTTTGGGAGTAATGTTAATCATTCAAAAGAAGGGTACTACTTAAATAGATCAAAAGTAGCTTTCAAAGGATTTATAATAATTTATAAATCCTTTTGGGGGTTAAGTAGTTAGGTAAAGAGTAGAGATGGATAGGAAAGGTAGATCCGAACCAAAAGTTAGCTCTAATGTTTCAAAAAATATGATAATGGTTACAAAATAAGTTGCCTTTAATATATTTTGAAAATATCTAAAAGCTAAAAAACAAATTTTATTTTTTTAGTTCAAGTTTTTCTTTTTTACAAACTCATTAAGTTATTTGGTGCGTGCGGGTTTCGGGTATCGAATTTGTTTCTTGTTTTCGAAAATCCAACTTATGTGTGACCTAATTGTGCCCCTAGACAAGGCTAATGTAGTTTGGTGGGTCGTGGGAGGAGGGCACATGAAATGTGTTTGGTGAGGCAAACATTTTATATATATTCACACGAGCATATATTTTAGTATAAAGTGGGTTGGTGAGATCAAACAACTCTTTCTTTCTTTCCTTCACCTACCTCTCAATCTAAATTAGTATTGAGGAAGCCTACAATTTGAATAAAATGGATTCAATTGAATTTTTTTTTTAATATAATGCAACTTAATCCTAATATTAAGTTTGATTAATTTTATATTATATAAAATTATTTTTTTAAAAAAAAATAGTTAAGTAGAATATATCTTTATGCATGATTGATATGATATGATATGATTGAAATTTTTCTTAAGTTAGTAGATGATAAGTAAACTTTTGCTTACATATTTAAGACCTTGACAATAGTTAATATCCATGACAATATCATCAATATTTAAGTTAGTATGATATTTTTTGCGGATAGTTCACTCAATCTCAAGGCCTTCGTGGTACAACCATACGATGAAAAATCATCAATAATTTAGTTAGTTTTGTGCCAATAATAGTGTCGGGCATAAAACTAGTCGACACTGAGGTAGCATGGACTTCATCAAGTCAAAATCTTGAGAGGTATTTAGTGTGGCAATTATCGATTGAAGGACTCAAATTCATGGTTCTTGGCAAACCTATTTGAAAAGAATGACCATTTAACCTTAGTTTTTGTATATTCATGTATTGGTAAGAGTTAACTTTTGAATAAAAGGGCCTTTGCCCAACCACTTCGCCCAAAACAAGAATAATAGATGGTGAATCGATATGTGAAGTGAAAATAAAACGCAGACGAAGGCACGAGTTATTTGTGTTACTAATGGTGATTGGTGCATGAGAATGAAGAAACAAGGACATTTTACTAAACTAGGTAAATAAGTTTTGATATTATTTAAATCATGTACTCAACTTTTATAAAACTCAAATTATGTATCATATTCTTGAAATGTCTTTATTTTTTTTTTTCTATAGATCTATTAGTTAATTTCATCCGAAACTGACTGATGAACATAAAAACTCCGATTCATTTTAAATCAAAATCAATATATTCTTAAAAATCTTCTTAATATATTTATACTCTCGGATCTAAATTTGATAGCGTAAATTTAGAACAGTGAATTAAATTGAGAGTACATCTTCAAATTTTTACTCTACCAATTCAAAAAACCACTGCTCTTAATTTATAAAATTAAATAAAAATATGAGGGCATAGATATATTAAGGAGATTTTCAGAAGGATATTAATTTTGATTTAAAGTGATTTGGAGTTCTCTATATCTGTTAATTAGTTTCGAATGAAATTGGCTGATAAATCTACACTATTCAAAAATTTAAAATTTTGATATTTTTGAAAAGGGGAGTCCTAAGAATCCATTAGTGATGTTGGTTTGTGAGTAATTGTCCTAAGCCTTATAATGAATTTGTGACAAATTTTATCGAGCTTTTACGAGTTTAAAAATTCACTGCTCTCAATTTACGATATCGAATTCGTATCCGAGGGCACAAATATATTATGGAGGTTTTCAGGAGTGCATTGGTTTTGGTTTGAAGTAATTCAGACTTCTTTAAGTTTATTAGCCAATTTCGGATGAACCTAAAGAGAAAGAGGGGTATTTCGGGAATATGGTACATGATTAAGATATTATGAAAATTGAATAAGTGATTTAGATAATATCGAAACTTATTTACACAATTCATTAAAATGTCGAAGAAACAATGAGCTGAACAAATAAAATAATGTTTTGACATTCGAGAACAACAAGAATTTTGATACAATAGGTTCTCTTTAGTCTCAGGGAGCACACCCAAATAAGCTATAATTGTTCTTGTCATCTCACACTTGCAAATTGATTCTTGAAAGTTGAAAGCAATTCTAATCAATTTATCTCCACTATGGATATATAAATTTTTTGTGCACATTTTCATAGTATTACACACATAGCTACTATAATACACCAGACACAGTTGGTTAGACAATGACAATCCTACGAGATGAACTTAGACAAATGATCAAAAAACATAGCTTTATCAACTAACTTAAAGTAGGAAATTATAGCATGGAAAAACAGCAGAGAATCTGGTATGAAAAAATGCATTATCAAAACTTGATGCAATTCAGGACATCAAAGATGATAAGAACACCAAAAAGATGTTGAGATGACAGTGTTCCAGTAATACTCTATTTTTTTCCCCTTTCAATTATTCTGCCTAAACATCTAATTCTCATATTTTGGGGGAGAACTTGAAAAGCAAATTGAACAAGTTGTATGAGACAACACAAAGTTGAGATAGTTCGAATTTAAATATACAAATGTTGTAGAGCTACATACCATTTCCAACCTAGAGGAAGCTTCTTAGTCTTCTTGTGATAGCCTCTAAAGAATGAGCTTGAACTTGGAGTCTTCGTGCCGGTAATCAATCTGCAGAAAATCAAGAGAAAAAAAACATAGAGGCAATTCGAAAAATACCAACTTTATACATAGTGAGCATTGAGCCTTGAGGATCTTGGGGATTTTGCTCCGGTGATACTCTTGACTTGGACAATGCCGTGCGAATCACGAAGGATGACACCGATCTGGGACGCGGTTAGCCCTTCTTCGCCGACTTGCAAATGCTATCCTCTACCTGGAATATTGAACGCATCAACAGAAATTGGAAAGGATGAAACGAGGAATGGGAGCGGAAATGGAGTGAAAACTAACCTTTGGAGCATAGATCTGAAGCGCCGACGAAGAGATGCCGGTGGAGAAAATAAGAACACGGACAAATATCAGATCGAAGAATCGGGAATCACCGGCGGCGAGGGGCGAAGAGTGGCGGTGACGACGGCTTTGATTTAGGCGGTGACGACGGCTTTTATTGGGGCGGTGTGAGACCCTGACTGCCTGACGGCGTAGGGAACCGGCTACTTAGACTCGGTTTGAAAACCGACCGGCGGTCCAATCGACCACTCTTTTGATTTATTAGCGCGAAATTAAAAAAATACAATTTATTTATTTACTTATATAATTAGCTAAAAAAAATAAATAATAAATGAGATAACGTTGAATTGAGATAATTATTTGAGTCCTATAAATTTTTTTCATTAAATAGAAAAATATTCGTGAATAATTTAGAAATCAAAAATTCTTTGATTATGTGTTTCATCTAGAATTTTTTTTATAAATATATTATAATTAAAAATTAAATTATGAATATACGATGATAATTTAGACGCTATATTATAGTCTCAAGAGCCTTATATAATTAGCTAATTCTGTAAAAAAAAAATTAAATTAAATTCATTATCATGACAGTCCCTTTACGATTATTCCACATCATTAAAAAAAAATTAAAAAAATTAAAATAAATCATCATATGAAAAAATATTTTTATTAATTTTATTAGGAATTGACTTGGTTCAATTTTATAAACTTACTATATGATAATTAACTTAGTTATATTCTGAAGTCTTATATAATTAGTTAAAATAATAAATAAATTTAGAATAATTAATTCGATCACGTAAAAATTAATTATTAAGGTAATTCAAAAAAACACTGGTTTAAAAATGCAATTCCTTTGATTACGTGCCAGAAGAAAGATATATGTTCACGGAGAAAAATCAAAATTTAGTTCACAATCGAATTGAGAAAAATATTAAAATGTCATTTTAATTTCTAAAAGAGTTATTTTAGAAATTTCAATTCACAAAATCTAACTAATAAATAGGACCCCCAAAAATAGCAGCTGATAATTATGGCGTTTAATTAGTAATCGTCGTCGTTTCGAGGCACCACCCGCTTCGCCGTCGGCGGGGCATCGAAGGACTCGAAGCCCTCCGTTCCATCTCCGGTCACCCTCGTCTGCTGCTGCACCACCAGCGTCGCAGCCCGACATCTGAAGTCCTTCGATGCTAGCAAGTCTCCGATGGCTCCTAGTTCCGGGTACTCGCTCCACATCGACAACCCCACTGTCAGCGGCGAATCCTCTCCCACCCTCCGCCCCACCACCAGCAAATTAAACTGGCCGCTCGTCTCCCTGATCACTCCCATCGTCCCCTCACTGTCTCTCACCATCTCCTCCCGGTACTCCACCCGCTCCCCGTCCACCTTCTCGATGCGGAACCGCATCAGCGCCTGCTCGTCCGCTTGCTCCTCCCGCCCTTCCACCCGCCACTCCGAAGACGGAAGGAAACGCACCACCGTCAGACCGACGGCGCGGTTATCCGCCAGGCGTGCCCCCAGTGCGAGCGCCTCCCGGTCGTCCGCCCCGCCGAGGAAGTAGACCGCCACGCGCCGCAGTTGCAGCGGCCCCCCGCCTTCCAAAAAAGAGTTGACGAGGATGCCGACGGAGCAGGGGGCATATTGCAGAACGTTGACGGTGAATGCCTTCAGGGCGTGGCCCCCGCCGGAGATGAAGTTGGCGCTGGGGATGGCTTGCTTGTGGAAGGGGAGGATGACGAGGGTAGTATTCTTGTCGAGGGCGAGGGAGCAGACGTCGTCATGCATGCTATTGTAGGGGGAGATGCAGATGTAAGGGAGAACCCAGATGCAGCCGCTGTCGAACTGCTTCTCGAAAAGCTTGAAGGCGTTCACGATGTGGTCGGAGTCGGAGATGGGGGCGGAGCTGTGGAGCTTGTAGTGGATGAGGATGGCATCGGCGCGGCCAATGAGCTGGATGAGATGGAGAAGGTAGACACAGATGGGGGAGTGGGACGACGGACCGGCGGCCTCAAGGAGGGAGAGAACGGGGTTTACGTTGTCCTGGTCGTGAACGCATGCGAGGATGCGGAACTCGCCGTCGGGTTCTGCGTGCTGTAGAGTCCGCCGGTCGTGCACCAGAAACCGGTCCTCCGGCCGGTACACGGATTTGAGCAGGGGAGTGGTGCTTCCGGCGAGAAGGAGGATGCAGATGATGATGATGGTGTAGATTTGGTCATCCACAGCCTGTAATAAGCATTCAAAATTGTGTTTGTTAATTGTTCGATCAATTAAGCATGCACACAGGTGATTTGGTGGAATGCTAGAACGAACCTTGCCGTCTATCCACTGGAGAGCGCATCCCACTTCGTATATTCCCTTGTTGATCATCATGAGGCCGGTGGCGAAAACCTCCCGGCGGGGCATGCTGGTGAAAAAGCAGGGAAGGACGGCACCGATGAACTTGGTCACAATGGCGATCACCATCAAGATCACAAATATCCCCCACTCCTTACCGTTCACAAGCGACGTCAGGTCTATCCGCATCCCGGCGAGCGCTAAGGACAACGGCAGAAGCACCCCAGTGATGAAGCGGTCCAGGCGCTCCACCAGCGTCGTCCCTAGCGGCGCCCCTCCAGGAAGCACCATCCCGAAGAAGAAGGGGCCCGTGGTGCAATCGAAACCGATGAAGATGCCCATAAGGCTACAGCCCACCGCCATGAGTATGATGGCCATGAAACTGGCCTCGCCGAGGAGCTCTCCCTCGGGCGTCCGCTGACAGAGCCAGAGCACCAGCGGCCGCAAGACGAACATGATGATCCCCGCCATGCCGAGGAAGGAAAGCATCCCCATCAAGCCCTGCAGCGGGTCGCCATGTCTCCTGTAGCCGGTCACGAACGTGGCGATGCAGGCGACGGTGAAGAGGTGGACGATATCGGAAAGGAGGGTCGCGGACATGGCGAGGCGACCGACCTTGGAGGTAAGGAGATTGAACTCAGCAAGGACGCCGGAGAGGACGGCGTAGGACGTGATGGACCAGCGGTCAGCAAAGATCAACATGAAATGTGATTGGTGGATCTGCGGTGGCAAATCTCTGGCCATGGCTTTGGAGGCGAGGAAGACGAATAAGTAGGGGAACAGGGTGCTGCACATGGCCATGCCCACGGCCTTCCTCCCGGCCTTGGGGATCATGGTGAGGTCAGCCTTGACGCCCACCACGAAGTAGAAGAGCATGAAGGAGAAAGCGGCGACGGTGCCGAGCTGCTCAAAGCTCTGCTGGACGAACATCTTGTCAAAGATGGGACTTTTGCCAAGGAAATTAGGACCCAACAGCCACCCCGCCTGCAGCAATAATACATACTCACATAATCATTCGACGAAGAGATAGAAGGCGTCGTGTCGGAAAATACATAAGAATGCGGCGTACCACGACTTGGGAGACGATGAGGGGTTGGCCGAAGCGGCGGAGGAGGAGGTGGGTGAGGTTGGAGAGGAGGAAGATGAGGATGATTTGGTAGAGGAGGATGGGTAAGGAGAAGTGCAGAGGGTTGTCGCCGAGCCAAATGCCGGTGGAGGTGGTGAGCATGGCGCGGTAGCAGTAGGTGGAATTATCGGCGAGTGAGTTGCCGTCGGCCACGGAGGCATCCGCCATTGGCCGGAGAAGGAGAGTGCGACAGAGCGAGAAAGGGAGAGGGAGGAGGAGAGGGAAGAGTGCAGAGGGAGAAGCGGAGAGATCATTAAATCAATTAATGTTTGACTTTCCTTAATCCACGAGAAATAGATGTTTAAGATAAATAGTCCAAATCAAATTAAACTAATTTAAAAAGACCATCATTGTTTAATTAACACAATTAACTAAATACTAATCGCAATTTTAAGTGTCCCAATTCCAAAGAGAATCCATCACTCGGCCATCACCCCACCATCCATGCTCGTCGTCGGCCGGAAGCTGTCCGTTGAACGGCGGAGGGATGTTACCGTCGACCATGCCGCCTATCGGTTGTTGCAACGGCTTTTGATTAATCGCCGGTGACTCCTGCATCGGGCTCTCTAGCACAGGGATGTTTCCGGCGACCACGTTGACTAGCGATTGTTGCGGGGGCATCGGCGCCGAAATTGCTGGCCACCGCTGCAGCGGGCTTTCTAGTACAGGGATGTTTCGATTGATCATGTTGGCCGCCATTTGCTGCGACGGATGCACAGGGATGTTTCCGTTGACCACGTTGCCTGGCAGTACTTGTTGCGGCGGCGGTGGAAGCGCCGGCGATCCTTGCAATGAGCCGTCTACTACTTCTGGCGTCAGTGACGGTCGCTCGTATGCCGTATACTCGAGCAACGAAACCACGATCACCACCATCCTGGCCGCCACCATCGGCCCCATCGCTCTCCCGCCCACCACCTGCCCCTGCTCGCCCGCCAGGCACACTGCCAGCCACTGCGCCGCAGGTGGAGACGGCGATGGAAGGATCGAACCTGAGAGAGAGATGATCTCGAACTGGCCTTGGAGAGGCAGCAAGACGTCGGCTCCGGCCGGGTCCTGGAGGGTCACAGTACTGGAGACGGCCCCGCTGCCGTTGATCACATTGACGCCGACGCGGTTTCGGCGTGCGAACCTGGCGACGCTCTCGAGTATGTCCTGGCCGGCGGTGACCTCCAACATGTGAGCCCACGCTTCGTTGCGTGGCAGCTTCGCCTTGTTCTTGGACCCCCTCCGTCGGCCACGTCGCTTTAATCGGTTGCTCCCATGTTCTCTGCCCTCCCCACTGTCGCCGCCAGCGCCGCCGTTGTTAATGTTCTTGAGCTCCTCTTCGACATCGGATAGCTGCAAGCTTTGATCTTGGTTGGAAGGAGGAAGACGATCCATTCTTCACTTAATTTCTTCTAAATTCTGCCACAAAATCTAACACTATAATTAAAAAAATAAATCAACAGATCAAACAAATATACGAGATTAATCCTGCTTAATTTCTCACTCTCTGTTTCCTTTTCTCCTTTATCAGGGAAGAAGAGTAGAGAAGAAGATTATAAAAAAGGTAAATAGAAGTAGATCTGTTTGAGTGATTCAGTGTAATAATTAGAAAGGAAAGAAGAGCAATTAAGGAAATGAGATTTTTTAAATATATTGAAAGGGGGGAAGGTCCTAGGAAGGGTTTATAAATGCATCAATGAAAGCCTTTTTCATTCGCAATTTGGTGAAAGGTATTATATTAGTTATACACTAATTTAAACTATGTTATTTTATATTTATTTTTGTCTAAATTAGTGCACTTATCTACTATTCAATGCACTTACAAATTAAATCATGTTTAATTTTCTTACATCCTCTTGCTCATTGTACAGAAGTCTTACACAAGTTCTAATGGGGTTAAGAGTTTGATGAGTAGTTAATCAATCACACACTTACGAGTGACATTTTAGTGTACAATTATCAACACATTTCAGCAATTATATGAAGTGATAAGGTTTTTGATCTAGTCATCAATGAAATGATTCCATAACATTTTATCATTTGTGCAAGAAATAGATGAACTTACTTTAGTGAGGTCATATCTATATTTGTAAATATATTATAAGTTTGACATACTGAGCACTACAAATCTACTGTGTAAGTTATTCCCTCTCCATCTATATATATATTACTTTCTTAAAATGTAAAAAGATTTTTTTTTTTTGTGAGTATGGATTTGCGATAGAACATGCCATGAAAATAATATCGATTTTCATAGTTAAAGCCCAACAAAATCACCAACATTCTCTTCTGTATCAGCAATAGAGAAGTTATATTAACGACCTCAGCTCTCGTTCTAATATCTCCAGTTCCTCGTCGGTTGGTAGTTGGAAGTCGTTGTTGACCGAACTCGACGGCTCCGAGAGTTGACCATGAAAAAGCGGCGCGGTGTCTATGCTGCCAACGCCGCCCAACAATTGCTGTGGAGGTGGCGGCGGAAGGATTGGCGGCACCTGAAATAACTGAGTACTGCTTCGTTCCAGCGGCTGCTCCTCGGGTATGAGCGGCAAGCGATCAAATGACGAGTTCTCGAACGACAACGCTATGACCATCACCGGCCCCAGCGCCACCAACGGCCCCACTGCAGCACCGCCCACCATCTGCCCTTGCCCGCTCACCAGATGCACCGTCAGCCACGCTGTCGTCGTCAGAGACGGCGGCGACAGTAACGACCCTGAAAGGGAGACGATCTCGAAGGGGCCGCGCAGCTGCAACGTGGAGCCTATCGGACTGCGGATGGACGCGCAGGCGACGGTCCCGCAGCCGCTGGCCACGATGATGTCGACCGTGCGGCGGCGCACGAACTGGGAAATGCTCTCGACGACGTCATGGCCGGTGGAGACCTCCATCACATGCACTCGCATTGCATTCCCACTTTCACGTGTTATGACCAATGGTGCCTTGGACTTGTTCTTAGACCCTGCTGGTCGACCACGCTTCCACTTATTATCGTCGTTGTTCTTTTTAACATTATTGTTGTTGTTGTTGTTGTTGTTGATGAGCTCCATTTCGACATTGGGCAATTGCAATCTTTGATCTTGAGGGAGGTAAGGAGGAAGATAATTCATCCTACACTTTCTTCTACAATAAACTCAACATTTTAGTCAATTAATCATATGAACTAAAATGAACAAAAACAAATAAAAAGAAGAAGAAGAAGAAGAAAAAACACATACATAGGAAAGGAAGAGAATAGAAGAAGCAATGCTTACCAAGTGCATTGTGTTGTACGGGTCAGTGTGCATTTTAAATTATGAGAGAGAATAACTAGAAAGGAAGGAAATCAAATATGGCAAAAAAATTTAATATAAAAAAATATATCAAAGTGGAAGGTGACTAAGCTTGGGAAAAAAATTTCAAACTACATTCAAAAGCCTGCCTTCCTTTGTTGCTGTTTTATTGTGGTGGTGTTGTTGTTGAGCTTATTGGCTCTTAATTCTTGCTATTCATGATGTTTCAATTTTTACAAGCTCATCTATTAGGAAACGGAATATCAAAATGGGTTAGATTATTTGTAGAATGAGTTCATTTGGTTGACCTAATACTAGTAAGTCAATCCCTAGTATTAATATTTAAGTACATGCACTAATCAACTATTATAATTCATTACTTGTTGTAAGAGTTTTTTTTTTTTTGCATTATTAGTGGAATTGATGTTGTTGAACAAGAAATAGGCGATAAAAAGTGATGATATTATTTGTAATGGCATTTGAAGCGCATCCATTATACGTGCAATTTTCTAACAATGATTTAAATTAGTTGCTCTCATAATATTTTGTTGCTTATACTAGACAAGTTAGGTAGTTTCGACGAACCTCTATTAGGCCTTATCGATATTTATTGATCGATTGTCGTTTTTAAATTGTGTATAGTTACTTCTATGGTAGTTTTATAACAAATTAGAGAAGCCTGACTTAACCTTAACTAGGAAAAATGGCTAAATAAGTATGAGTCAGATTGAGTTCTAACAAAATAGGTTGAAGTAGTCTATAGTTTGCTCGAATTGGATGTAGTTTAGCTGAAGTATTTATGGTATGGTTGAGTTGGATACAGTCCTACTTAAGTAGTTTTTCATCAAATTACATGAAATCATTTTTTAGTAAGATTAAGTGTGCCAAGATTGTCAAGAAGGGTGGGTTGATTTCCAAGAGGAAAGTGGAAAGGGCACAAAGATAAAAGTTTTATCAATAAGCCAACAAATGTATATACTAATTAAATAGGTCTCTATTAATTTCATTAGGGTTTGATAAATGAGAGAGAGAGAGAGAGTCCTCAAATCTCTGACTCAAACTTCCCTCTCATAGCACTCAACAAGGTGGTGAATTTTAGCAGCGTTATATAGGGTAAATCAGAAACCGCAGATAGATCTTGACGGACGTCCAACGTCATATGTAATGTGTGTAGGGCTATAAATGAATCAAACGTTCATGAACAAACTTTGTGTTCATCTTGATAAGAGTTTGTTTATGTTCATTCAATATACACAAGATCAATTAAACAAACAAGCTTAAACAACTCGTTAAATTAAACAAACAAGTTTGAACACATATGTGTTCAACTCATTAATATTCGTGAACAACGTTCGTGAACAATGTTCGTGAACAATCATATTCATTAATAAAACTCTTTATCAACATGTTAAATAAATAAAATAAAATAAACAAATAAGTTTGAATTATCAAACTCAATAACCAATCAAACAAGCAAAAATTTCAA
>JBBUKS010000085.1:1977-14141 GCA_038050645.1 Hedychium gardnerianum | reverse complement strand
CTTTGCTATTCAGATGACACTGTTTGAGGTACTCTATGACAGAGCATGTAAATCTCTTATCTTATGGGATAAAGTTGATGAACATAAACCCTTGGGCCCATATTAGCAGGATGCTAAGCTAATATGGACTATTAGACAGAGACGACTGACTACTTAGAGTCGAAAGAAGAGTTATGCCGATCAAAGATGAAAAATATTAGAATTCACAGTGAGTGATCATGTATTTCTTCGTGTTTCACCCATAAAAAGTGTTAAGAGATTTGGATTGAAAGGAAAGTTGGCTCTCAAATTCATCGAACCTTTTCAGATCCTGGAGGTATATGTGTCATTGCATATTGACTTGTGTTAACCTCAGTTTTAGCAGGAGTGCATAATGTCTTTCATGTGTCTAAGCTACGGAAGGATGTTCCACATCCGACACCTATCCTGGAGGATTTTACTATTCCACTATAGATTGATGTGACATACGAAGAGTTTTCCATTCGTATTCTCGAACGTAAGGAACATCAGTTGTGGAACAAATGCATTCACCTCGTAAAGATTGGGTGGCAGTACCACTCTCATCAAAAAGCAACTTGGAAGTATTAGGATGATATTTAAATTTGGGGATCAAATTTCTTGTAGTGGGAGAGGATTTTCTAGTATTGCTATACCTTTGACCCGATTAATTAGAAAATGGGTCAAGTTTATTTGGTCTAAGGCTTGTGAAGCAAGCTTCCAATAGCTCAAGTAGAGATTGATGAGTGCTCTAATGTTAGTTATTTCCTCTAGAGAGAATTGATTCATTCTTTATACAAATGCATCTATATAAGGATTAGGGATAATTTTGATGCAACATGATCGAATGGTGACTTATGCTTCTCGTTAAATTCTTTATTTCGTTTTGTCGGTTCTTGTTCTTCCAGCAAGACCAATAACAAGCTCTTTTCCTTCTAGTATTTCATCCAACACCAACAATTTCTCTTATCCGGTGATTGATGTCATCGCTTCAAGTGAGGACAGTGGTGTTCCAATCAATTGCCAGTTGGCCCTTCATTTTCCAAACTATGAGGTTATTAGTTGTATGGTGACCAATTGAAAGTAACAATTGATAAAATTAGTATTTATTGATAGTGAGGGACAGTTGGCCCTTCATTCGGAGATATTAAGAGGAAAATTAAATTAAAAATTATAGAATTTTAATTACAGATTTATCTATCGAAATGACAGACTGCCAAGCAAAAAAAAAGTACAGCTTGAGAAGACTGGGCTGCTTGAAAATTTCCGACTCCCAACTAGAGAGTATTGACTGGAGGCTCGAAGAATTCCCGGCTAGAGAAATTTTCCGAGTAAAAGTCGAGACCTGCGTTCAATGCAGTTTCCTTAAAATAGATTCGTCCCCTCCGACAGTGTTTCCTAGGATACAATCGACAGTAACTGTAATTAACATCAAGCACGGGTGGTCGCAATGAACTGAGAGGTACTCGAAAGTTATCACGGATATTCTGTCGAGGGGAAAGAATACTCAATAGAGAAGAAGATGAGGGAACGCAGGTGGAGAGTTTAGACGTTTTTGCTTTTCATTCATACTTTTTCTTCTGGAATTTTTTGCCTAGACCGGTCCGGCATTCGATGTGCGCAGGTCATGCTCACACACGAGTCAATCTTGGTTCAGTGCAATCTGAGCCCTGGATTTGCACCCCTCGTTCCCCATGCGTGAGAGAGAGTCTCTCTCCATATATTTATTCACATCATCAATACATGTGATACAATATAAATCAACACTAAAATCAAGAAATTTTCAATGTGAGACTAAAGTCTCATGCATAATGAAGTTCCTTTTCTCCGCTCCTTTTATTCTATTCACATTTCCAACAAGGAATAATGAATTAATTCAAATTAATGACGATTCATATTGTATAGGTCCGACTGGCTCAAGTGTTTCGTATCAATGAAACATCCTCATTGTTTCATTGTCCGAAGGAAAGTTGCGAGGTATAGATTAGAAAAGTTTGGCTGGCTCTATCTTAGTCAAATCTAACTCTTCAGTAATTATCATCCTATGACATAAATATATTTCTGAATTTCCTATTCAATGCATCTGTTACTATATTAATTTTTTTGGGTGATAATTGATAGTATAATAATAGTTTTTCAGAAATTTCATCCACTTTCTTTGTCAAAGATTTATACAATTGATGAATTTTTTGATTATTCTATTTAGATGGTTCTAAAATTTTTGTTATTATAAATTGAGTGAGGTACAGAGAATTATATCCTGGGGCATGACATTATCAATGGTATAATTTCAAATATTTGTTGCAAAGAAGCAAAGCTAATATTTGCTCTAGCGGTAGGATAAGCAAATTAGATCCACAGGTATTCCATCTTAAAATGCGATTTCATGGTGAAGATTAAAAAAAAGTGCTTATTTGCAAATTTGTAAAAGGGTAGAACTTTATCTTCAAGTGTAAAACTTAGGAATGGCATTAGAACCGTTGGTTGGATATGTCTGGATTGATCACTCTCATTAAATAATTTAAGTGGGTTAGATTAAAATTTTATTAATATATTTTAAAAAGGATCTAAGCGAGTCGACCAGCTTAGGCTCGTGACCCGTGCGATTGGCCCGTGAGTTGAGAAAAAAAATATTTCTTCTAAAATTTAAAACTAAAATAGAAAACTTAATGAGCTTGTGAGCTTAACCTGCTTAATTCATAATCTAAACTTAAAATTTTTAAAATTTTCTATATTTTTCTATTTTTTAATGTTTTTTGACAGGCTCATGGGCTAGTCCACCTAACTTGTAGTCCGCCTTGAATTGTATTGGGGATTTCTCAATCCGTTAGGATGGTGAGTCGGCCAGCCTTGTCCCGTAATATGATAGATTTTTGACGGATCCGTCTATCCCACCACGAATTAAGTACTAAATGGCATATGATAAACAACTTAGATGTACTAAATATAGGGTTTAGATTATATAATTTGATGGAACTCATGTTTGATGCTAGACTATTTTAAGCTATAATGAAAAAAATTCACGTGGGAGAAAAAAAAATTAAAGGGTATCATTATTGCCAAAACAACATTAAGATACAGGAAGAACAAAGAAACAAAGAGAGGGAGAACTGCACCCAATTTGAGCTGATATAAACTTAAAATGAGTTACTTTATAAACCCAGAAGCCCAAGAAAGTACTCAATTCAAGTTGTAATGTTAAAGTATAGGGGCAAAGGTTGTCCCCGGGTGTCCAGTTGATAATTATAATAGGATAAGATTTAATTCTTAATGGATGCATGTTTTAGAAGAAAAAAAATTCTTCTACCCCTAATTATTTAGGGGTCGATTATAAACTAACCTTATGATGTACCTCCCTTCACATAATATGAGAATGGATTATGAAAAATGCTTGGGATAAACATAATCATCTTTCACTACAGAAGGAGCGAAGGTCTCTAAATATTTAAGCATTCTTTACAAGCTATAATATTAAGCGTGTATTTGGTTGAGGGTTATCATTGATAACCTTGATTATCCATCCAAAGTTATCAACGAAAATCTTGTTTGAATTAGGAAATAAATGATTCCTCATTAATCTTACATGCCCAACGCCGTCAGTAAACATCAGCAATTAGGGAATTCAACTCAGAATGCGATTACCTCATATTTTTGAGATTTTTCTCAATTACAGAGTTATCGAGAATCAACCACGTCAACAGCCGCCTCCTTTGTGCGAAAGACTCATTGGTGGCCGAAGGTGGCAAGCGGCTCCTCCCCTGAATAGAACATCCTACAAAGTCCGACGTCGCCGCCATTCCCACGAAACGCTCCCGTAGAAAGTCGTCGCCGGAAGGCTCGTGGTGCCGGAGCTAGTAGTGGCTCGCCGGAAGGCTCCGTGGCATTGAAGGTTGTAGGTGGCTTGTCGGCCCGGAGGTGGAGGTGGCTCGCTGGAAGCAACAAATTCGACTAGTGGCATGCGTGAGAGAACAACTCTCAATTTTTAAACTTAATTTTTTAATTAAAATTTTAGTTAATAGAATCAATCAATTCTTATTTATAATTAAAATAAATTAAATAGATCTAATCTAAAGTCCATTAAAATTATCTCAATTTTTAAAAAAATAGTATGTAAATTTATTTATTTATACATATCACCATTAATAATAATAATATTATTATATATTTTTTATTTTATTAATTGATTCAGCGACTGTTCGTATGTTAAGTTATATATTAAAATATTCAAATAAATAAATTTTATTTCTAAAATTGAATCATACAATATTAAATTATGTTTTATTTCTCATAATTTAATTATATAATTACTTGATAATCACATAATTAAATAATTAAAATTATGTATAATAACCTTATCAAGGGTAACATTTATCATCTTTAGTATCCTATTTTTTTTAGCACGTGACATCAACATCTGATGAAAGTGATGAGATCACGATCGATCTGAGCAAGTTGTCATGATCTAGGTTGGGCTAAAAAAAGAAGAGAAATGTAACATTTCCTCTTCAATTATTATTATTACCCCAAAAAAGTTATTATTATGATTTAGACAAAACAAACCACCTTGAGTAACATGCACTCATGAACTCACAGCTGACCTGCTATACTACAACATAATGAATACTACATGCAAAGTAGACATCAAAGGACACGCGAGACGAGCACAAAGAGTCTCAATATAGATTTCAGCTATTAAAATATATGTTCCTGAAATAAATCACAGTCAGATATCTTTATACACTTTGTAATTTGCAATGATTAATCATACGAGAAAAGAACATGACTAGCACTTCTTGATTTCAAAGGAATAGTCGAGCTCTAAGTGGCATTTCTTATCATCATCCTCGAACTGGAACAAAGAGCAAAGGGAAAAAGATCAAAAGGCTGTCAATTATGCTTTGGCTGAAGTACCAAAATAGGGAGGTTAGCCATGAAGCTGAATAATCGATGCTACCTTGAGTTTCGCAGAGTAGATTCCTCGAGCAAGCACCCCAGATGGAGTAGTTTCTTCCTCCAACAAATGTTCATAGGGATCACGTTGTGGAGCAAACGTGCCAAGCATTCCTTTGCTTTGATCCACTGGCAAATCATCAAATAGTTATTGATTAAGAGCTAACATATAAATGTCACTGTGTAACTATTCTAAAAGTATGAAGTTTACTGAAAGAAACAACTGCTTAGTGCACAAATAATTGAAGGATCATCAAGTAATAAGCAATTTTGTATTTCAGATATCAATCTTAAACATAAACCTGGTGAATTATATTAATGTAGCGCGCAGCCACAACATTTACATTGGTTCACTAAAAAACCAGACTTGGCTTTCGTCTCTGAATGATATAGTTAGCTTGTGGAAATGAGACAATTTTTTACACTAAAATGTACAAAGAATATGATTTCAGATAAGATCAATGAACCTTTAAGCCCTCTCTTCCACACTATGTTTGAGTAAGTCAGGCCAGAGACAATATTATGTTTAACACTGAATGATAACTTAAAATGATATTTTGATCCCTCCTTCAGAGTAAAAAGTACACAGTTTTGGTTTTCTGCGATTGGTAAGAAGGTAATAACATCAGAACATCCTTCAGATATAACTCCTATGGAATGGAATATAACTTCAGGTTCAATTTGTCCTGCAGATAAAAGATGTAGGAAAGGATTATGAGTAATGACATTCCACAAGACTGGGAAAATTGTTAACACTAATTATTTTTTTAAAAGAAAACAACCGTTTAAGTTTCCATCAACACAACCAAGTAGCTTTTCCTTCCATCTTCTCAGACTTTCATCTTCCTGGAAGATACATAAAAGTATAATTATGTTGAGAATTTAGATAAGTTTTCCCTGCACAGTGTTTATATAAACTAACAAATAGATTCTTCCTGCAAACAAGCATCAGCTGATGGTTTTCATTCATTATTCTTTGAGTGGGCATAGCATTAAATTGACAATTAAAAATAACTTCAAGCAATCTGAAGTAGTAGCTAGCAAAACAAGGAGAAAGCATTTCCTCAATGGAATCAAAGAAAATAGAAGATATAGAGAGACAATTAAATCTCCAAAAGCAACTCTAATGAAGTTACATGAGGACTGTGCAAACCCATGTTTTGATTCATTTACATCTTTCTGCAAAAAAGAAGCTAGGAAAGCAAACAGGAGTTTGATTTTTTTTTTAAATATTCCCTAGAACCAAAAAAAACACAAAATGACAAGCCCAAAACATGAATATACATGTGTTTCCATGTCCAATGCTTTAATCAACATGCAAAATTCAACTTGGTTGTCACCACAAAATTGAGGAAATCAATGGATTTAACATAAAGATACCCAAATAAATCAACCATGGTAAGAAGATTACAAACATCGATTGGGTTGTCATAAACCACCAAGTGTTCTGCTTATTGAGATACTTGTTGAATCTTTGAGACAAACTAGGCAACACACGAGTCAATTAATAACCACTATTTATAGCTGTAACAGAGGAACATAAAAAAGGTCAAAATGGAAAGGGAAAAAACACATTTGATGTATACATAAATTAGCAGATAAATAGATAAAATAGTTGTTATTAAATCACAAAACTTCTTAAATGGCACTAGTCTTCTCCCCCCACTTAAACAAGTTCCACATTTAAGCTTTGCAAGAGCTTCCAGTCAGGGAGTTCCTATGAAACTTGGCGCTCATTGCAATTAGCAATGCAGTAATGTGAGTGGAGAGAAGCCTCAAAATTCTCCTTTTCAACCATCAAACAAGGAGTCCTCCAAGTCCAAATTTTCCAACATCAATAAGTAACTAAGTCATGAATCCAGTGTTTTTGGTATGAAATCTTATATATGTGAATAGATAGCTTCCTCATTTAATGAAAAAATTTGTACCACTTTGTACAGTAACTCTTCCAGCTGAACATAATAGGAGAATACTTATTGAGGACTGAACGCACGAAACTTAGTTTATATGGCATAGGGAAAAATAGGCAATGGTAATGGAATAGGATGAGTATCACATTCCAAAAGAACCACACTATGATGATAAAAGTTTCTCAAACAGAACTCAAAACAGACAACCTTCGGTACGCTGCATGTGTGGGCACTTGTTTGCCGAAGCTTTGGGCAACAACATCTTATGGTAGCACAAATTGAGTCTCTTAAAATGCTTGCTTATAGAAAGCCAGTGCTTGTTTCCCAAACAACTAACAACTAAAATCAGTATGAAAAAACCCCATATTATGAACCACACCAGAATAAAAAGACGAACCATAGTGGTTTTGAACAAATGGCAGAAGCAATCCCATTCTGGAGACAAACAAAGAACACTCAGGCAATCATGTACAACATTTAAGAACACGAGTAGATCGATGGCCACACAAAAATGAAGAGATTAAGGAATGAGACGGCAAAAGATAAAAAGAGGGGGGAAATATCGCCTTTATAGAAACTGGATCTCAATCTGCCCTAAACAGTTTCAACATGTGAAGAAAAACAAAATCAAACCTTGTCCTTCTCAAGCTGATCCTTGAGAGGGATCAGCTGCGAGGGAACGAACCCATCGTCGGTGGATTCCTCATCGCCTGTGACTTCTTCGTCATTCTCCTCCACTTCGTTCTCTTCCTCGCCCAAATGGCGGCTTCTCGCCGGGGGATCGACTCTCGAAGAAGCAGCGGAAGAGGAGGAGCTCTCCGCTTCCATTCGTCGCTGCCCTCCGCCTTCCATTCTTGGACTCTTCCCGAAAGATGAGAGAAAGAAAAGGACAAAAATACCCCCTTGCTTTCACACCTCCACTCGACCAACTCAAACAGCAACAGCAGAAGAAGAAGAGGAAAGACGTACGGAGAGTAGGAAACAGAGAAAATAATTAAACTATTTGATGGAACAATTACTTAAATGAAAAGAATTTTAAAAAAAATGATAAAACTCTAGTTCTCAATCCTACCGTCAATTTATTTCAAAATTAATATAAAAAAAATAAATTATAAAAATTAATCTATCTAATCTAAATAGTAACTAATACAAGGAAGGAATAAGAACCTAACTATTAGTTAAGATTTAATTCTCAGATCTCACAATAATAATATTTCATATATTAATCATCAATTTATTTAGTAAAAAAAAAATACATTACTCAATATACTCTCAATATGATTACATCTAATTATAGATTGCATCCATTGAATGATCCAATCCAATCCAATTGATCCACCTCATACAATATGCAATGCAGATGCATCAGCTGCTTAATTAATTGATTTTCCATTATCTGGTTTGTTAATCAGTAGTACTGCTTCCTCTACATTAGTTAATTGTCTCATTCATGTCTGAAATCCATCTTTGCGTGAGTGCATGCAACGTAACAATATAATTCTGCCTTTATTTCTCCATCGCCTTAATTCTTCACTACCCCTATCAACAGCTACTGCACTAACTAGTTAATTCACATTTCACACTGCTAATCATTCATCAGAGATCATCTCAGAGAATGGCAATGGCACAGTCTTCACCGCCCTGAACTTGTCTGCATTATTCAGTTGCTCATTCTCCAATCTGTAGGCGTATATATATATATATATCAAAATACATACAATCATAATTAAATTTATTCAGTATATATACACGTACGTACCTGTAGAAATTCCAATGGCCTCGTCGAATGATCTCCAAAGAAGCGAGCAAAAAATCAATCAATCTGTGCTCAACTTGACTCAAGCTCAGTCGCATCACACTCTCAATCCACGCAAGTCGAAGCACAAAGTTCAAGCACTGTAATATTTATATATAATTAATAAAAATTATATATATATGGGTATCTTAGCTTTAGTAATTAATAAATTAAATTACCATAGAAACATAATAATAGGATTTGTTTTTGAGAATGAGCTCATCTCTTAGAAAGCGGTTAGAGGATCGGAGGTCAAAGAGGCCCCAGTCCTTCACCAAGTCCCAAAACAGCTGGTAGAGGGTGGCACCAGTGGAGGTGAGGATGACGATGCCTAACCACATCGGCGTCCCCTCCACTGCGTACTTCCACCGTGCTGCCGCCGCCACCATTGCCGATATATACTTCCCTGCATTCGCTAGATGGTTCATGTCGTATCCCTCCTCCATGTACCGCCTCAAACACTTCAATAGTAACTCATTAGAATTCGATAATTAATTTTATATATAAGAAGTGATTGATTAATTAAATTGAATGAAATTTATTAATAATTAATAATTATGCTTAGTATACCTGCATCGCACGCCAGTAATAGGGTAAGAAGGAGATGATGTAGGCCATCAGCTTATACTGCTGGCTGCGAGTGCAAGTCTCATAAGGTTGCCCTTTAAATCCAGAAACCATGAAATAACATGTTGCCAGTTCCATATGTCTCAGTAATGGAATCTGCATATATAATTAACTAATATATAATTAAATTAAATCCTTAATTTCCACTAAATTTCATAATTAGTATATATACCTGACTGGTCAGCTGGTCAGCCATGAAGAAGTCCACCATCAACACCTACAATTAATAAAATTAAATAGAAATGTAACTTAATTATAAGGATTAATTCCTTAACATGCAATTTAGATAATGTAGTTAATCTATAATTAATTACTTTGTACAACGGGGAGAAGATAATATTGCGAATCACACGGAGAAAGCAGTAGCGTGTGGAGCGGTAGAATATATTCAATGGCAACAAGAGCAACACAGTGAATACCTGCACATGCATGTTTAATTAGTTGATAGTATATATATATATATATTTATTTATTTATATATACCAGTAAGAGGGCTCCTGGAATAGTATCCACGTGCTGCTGGGAGAGTACACCGGCAGAACGGAGGAGGAGGTGGACGACGAGGGCGGCGACGACGGCAGTCATGAGGGAGGCGCTGATGAGAAAGGCATCACGGTGCTTGAGAGCGGTGTTAGGTGAGAACTCAAAGATGAAGTTATGATTAACTCTACACCCTCGCCAGGCTAATATATTGCATCCATACAAGAAAATGTGCAAGCTAATCAACGCAAACACGCTGCATATATAGATTCAATAAATAAATACATAAATATTTTAATTAATTCATCAAATTGATAATTAAAAGGATCGATGATATACCTAAATATAGGGTAAACTGTTTCCATGTAATCAGATTCAGAAGAAAAGATGCCACACAAATGAGCCAAGATGGCATACACAGTGAATAGTGTCACAAAGCTGCCAGTGAATAAACCTGCACGTACTTATCTTTAATTAATGTATAATTAATAAATTAATATATAATTAATGTTATTACCAACTAGGAAGGTGATGATGTGAGACTCCTTGGGTTGCTGAGGTCTGAGGAATTTCATGGCTTTTTTCCTATCGTTGCTGGCGAAGTGCTTTGTGAAAATGGACTCTACCTCATCCCCCAATTTTAACACCTACATTAATATTAATATTAATTAATTAGTCATCCATCATTTTTAAAAGTTAATTAACTTCAATATTGGTGACATAGTGTTTGAGTAAGCAAAGAAACAAACAATTAAAGCAATGTTAAAGAGATGATGAAGATGTAAAGGATTACATCAATATTAAGTGCACGCCTTACTAATAAGTTAAACATATCTAAATTTAGAAAATATATAAGTAATCTTATATAGATTAATATATGTACTTAATTATATATACCTTGTCCGAACTGACGAAGTGCGACCTTTTCACCTTCCTCGAGAATGAAGCCGCTTCATGTCGTTTATTTGACACCTTTAATTAAATAATTATGTTAATTCAATTTCAACAACAAGCTATATAATGTTTATACATGGATCAATTAAATTCTAAATGCCATGAATCTAGTGAAGTAATGCATATTAATTAAATCAAGAACTTCATTCATGTTGACCAAATTCTCGAACTCGTAAAGTTTACATCAAAAGATAGATCGGCAATTTCCTAAAGAACATAATGTTTTATATTGACCAAAAATATTTTTAAAGTTTACGTTGCTAAAAAGTACATCTATTTTTGATATAATTGATTTTTTTCTTTGCTTTTCTCTCTCATTTACATATAATTTCTCTTTCCTACCTACAATAATTATTACAATACTAATTTTTAAAAATCAGCACCACAAATTTATTACACCAACATCTTTATATATGCTATGGTATTGGTCCTTAAAGATCAGTACCAAGGTACTAGTTGGTTCTGATCTTTAGAGACCAACACTACAACATCAAGGCCTTGGTGCTGGTCTTTAAAGACCAGCACCAACCAATGCCTTAGTGCTAGTCTCTAAAGATCAACATTTTGGAGACCATCATCATAGTATAATTGGTGTGTTAAATTATATATATATTTTTTAAAAATAATAATAATAAATAAGGATATATTTGGACTCCATGGACCTGTAGAAATCTATAGGAATTGAAATGTATCCAATCAAAGTTATCTAGGTCTATCAATGAATTTTGACTGAAACTTATTGATAGACCTAGAAAGCTATAATTTGATTCATTCTAATTCCTATAGATTTCTACAGTTCTCTGGAGTCTAAATATGTTCATATTTATTATTATTTTTTAAAAAATACACAGTTCAACACACCAACTATATTGTGATACTAGTCTTTAAAGACCAGCACCAAGGTGTATAGTTAGTGTATTAAAATGTATATTTTTTAAAAAATAATAATAAATAAGGGCATATTTGGACTCGAGAGAACTGTTGAAATCTATAGAAATTGGAATAGATTCAATCAGAATTGTCTAGGTCCATCAATGAATTTCGATCAAAATCCATTGATTGACCTAGACAATTCTGATTGGATCCATTCAAATTCCTATAAATTTTTACAGATTTTTAGAATCCAAATATACTCTTATTTATTATTATTAATTTTAAAAAATACACAATTTAATATACTAACTATGCACCAATACTAATCTTTAAAAACCAGCATCACAACATAACGGTATTATTGTAATAAATTTGTGATGTTGATTTTTAAAATCAACGTCATAATAGTTGTTGCATATAGGAGAGAGAAAGTCCCCATGGGATGAGCTGTTGGCTAGTGCATGAGGTGTTGCCACAATGAGATCTAGGGGTCAAATCCTAGCTAGTAGCCAGGTTCCTGTCCCCCTTATGCACTAGTCACTGTTCGGGCTGGCTAGACTAGCCCCCGTGATTTACCT
>JBBUKS010000083.1:0-17730 GCA_038050645.1 Hedychium gardnerianum | reverse complement strand
GGAATTAAGGAAAACCTAAGTTGGATTATTTAATCCCTACTTCATTTCTTCACTCCACCATAGCCATATCCTTCACTCAACATTTTCCTTCTCCCCGATTTCTTCTTCTCTGTTTTCTCACGTGAGCACCACCGACGAACCTTTCTTCTCTCTCACTCTCCAGCCACCATGAGCAGACCAGCGGTCTTCCTCCTCCTCGGGCCACTAAAGTGGGGGCTTAGTCGGAGCTATTGGATTCCAGTGCCCCAATTACCTTCTTTCTCTCGATCTAGTCACCGCCGACCATTGATCGTTGTCGCCGCCACCTTGTTTTATTTTTCCCCAGACACAGATCTACCGTCGATCCCTTCTATCGTCGATTATTGAGGTCAGGCCGACCATCGCCCCCGAGCTTAGTATTGCAATTTCCCTGTCTAGGGCAGACCGGATCGCTGGCCATTGTTGTTAGCTAGACCTAGGTAAGTTGGATCCTCAAATTGCTTCTGCTCTTTTGGAAGTTAGAAGCTGAGTTGCTTTTCAATTGTTCCGGTTTGGTCCATGTCATAGCAATGCCCACCCTCTTCTGATATGCTCCAGCCGTCTTGGATATATTCAGGCAGCCCACTTCGGTTTAGGTGAGTGTTGTGGATGTTTGAATGAATCAAATTAGTTTTAGTTGATGCTTAAGGGTGGGTTTTTCGATTGTGCCAGTGGGGTGAAGTATTGTTCCATCCCAGGGGTGTTGTTCAGTTCCGGCCGGCCACCAATAGAGAAGCTTGATTTGGTAAGGGTTTGGTTGATGTGTAGTTTTGCTTGGTTACATTTAAGAATTTTATATGATGATCTATGATGGTAATTAGTTGCATGTTTAGTGTGAGTTTATTTTGGAGAGTTTTGAGGTAGCTTGTATTGATTGGAATTGTTGATTAAGTGGATGTTGAATCTAGTTTTTTGGAAGTTATGTGGTGTTTGATTTAAGAGTTCATGCATGTGTATAGTTGGAATTTTTGGATGGAGGTTGGCACAAGATCTGAGTTTAAAATGTGGATATCTAAATGTTGTTGAATTGATGCTAGGGTCCATTTGATTGGATTTACCTATTATGTGAAATTAGTAGTTGTTAAATTTAATTGGATGAGTTATGTTGTGGAATAAGTTGTTTACATATGTTTATGTAGTGATGGATTGGTTATATTATTACTTGATGGCATAGGAGGTATTCTATCTATGGGATATCATAACCTAAACAATGTTGTTATGTTTAGGCTTGATTAGTAGGTATTTTCTCGTAGTTAAAGGGTTAGGTATTGAAATGTGGATTTGTGATAATGATAATTAAACAATCACATCTACAGGAGTAGATAATCTCTATGCAACCGTAATACAATCATATCCAACGGTATGAATAATCTCTATGCGACAGTAATACTAGTATGAGCTATCGCAATATATATGATACTCATACATGGATAATGAAGAGACTATATAGATATTAAATAGATCACCTCTAAGATCAAGCAGATAAGTATCAAGTCAAGTATAAATAAGAGTGGAGTCAAGATAATTAAACTAACTATACAATAAAAACTCATGCACTAAGATCAAAAATCTATAAAGGTCAAGGAAGAGCTACCCATCTCAATTGTAGATCATCATAACCATCTTCAAGTCAAAGGTCTACCTCGAGTTTGAATCCTACAAGTATAAGACACGATGCAAAATTAATACTAGAATAATCCTAATAACCATGAATAGTATAAATCATTTTTTCCCCTTTAGCAATCGTCTAGATTTATAATTTGTATTATAGCTAATTCCTTGATTGATTTATCAATCAATTTGTTGTACTATGATTTAATTAATCAATAATTAAATCAGTAAATTAATCACTTATAAGAATTAATCATCTAATTATCAATTAATTAGATAATTAATTAACTATCCGGATTTTTACTATTAATTAACCATCTCATAATAAATCAATCCAACTTAATTAATTATCCAATTAATTAATTAAATAGATTAATACAATTAAATTTAATATGTCACGCCCCAATGGTACACTTGCCCGTTGATACGGACGATACCCCCTAATGACAATCTTAGATATAACATGATACGAGTCGACAAAACTTATATAAACATAACCACGCAGTGTAATAATAATACCCCACCAGGGTAATCACAACCACGCAGTGTAATAATAATACCCCACCAGGGTAATCACAACCACATAGTATAATAATAGTAATATCCCACCAGGATAAACACAATGATATAAAGATAAACAAAGGGAACCATCCCACTATAAAATCAAAACTCGACTGCATGCCGACACGGCTTAAAAACACCACGTACATAACTAGAGTAAACTAAAAAGACCAAATACAAATCAATTATTACAACACAAGTTCAATAAGAAAATGCGAAAGCAAAGCAACCAAAACAAAAAGGGATAAACCAATGCTCTATGTGAATGGGCTGGGGCAGACATAATCCTCCAAGCGACCCAATCAACATATACCTGCTAACCTGGAAATAAAATGAAAGCAAGGGGTAATGAGTACAAAAGAAATACTCAACGAGTATAAGAAGATAATGCATGATCAATAAAGTGTAATGAGATTCAAAGGTATTCAATGTCATAGGAAATTATACTCACCAAACAGAATATATCATATGTATGCATCCTCTACACAAAACATCCTATTTAGCTGCACATAGTAATATGAGTAGGATATGGTAATGATTAACATGGGTACAACATCTCATATGCATGTATCATAGCAAGTAACAGTAATAAGTCACATATGTGGGAGAAATGTTCCACCATAGGGTATACAAATGACCAAGACACCTAGCTCATCAGCTATGGATTGCGGGAGAATGCTTTACCACGAATGACCTCGTGGGCAGTCCGAAATATCAGGGTCCCTGTGTTGGGGTTGCAAGATTGCAAACAAAGTCCCATATTGAATACACATGGGAAAGATCATTGCCTTATAAAGGAAAGATCTCTCCATTGGTATGAGACCTTTTGGGTAAAGCCTAAAAATAAAATCATGAGGGCATAGGTTCAAAGTGGACAATATCATACCATTATGGAGATATCTAAATTTCTTCGGTCCTAACAATTGGTATCAGAGACCAGACTGCCAGAAAGTCTAATAGTCGACTGTGCACAAGAGTTATGGTCTAATCGAGCCAGGTGAGCAGAATATTAACCTCAAACAAAGGAAGTAGGGGCTCTTGTGTCCGAATCAAGAGGACCAGACACCAGACAGGAAGTCCTAGTTGTGGCTAGGCAAGGAAGTCCTAGTAGGTTGGGTGGACCGAGGGGCAGAAAGTCCTGGTGGGTCGAGGATCGGATGGGGGGCCTTGTGGTCCTTCGTTTGAAGGGGGGATTGTTGGGTTGAAAGGTTGCAAAAAAAGTCCCACATTGAAAACACATGAGAAAAATCATGGGCTTATAAGGGAAAGATCTCTCCATTAGTATGAGGCCTTTTGGGTAAAGCCCAAAAATAAAATCATGAGGGCTTAAGCCCAAAGTGGACAATATCATACCATTATGGAGATATCTAAATTCCTTCGGTCTCAACAGGACTGTCTTAATCTCGACTTAGAAATCTCTATTGGTTTCTTCAGTCGGATCATCGCCTAAGGTTTGTCTCTACTAGGACACGACCTCACCACTCCACTACAGGAGTTTATCTCAACTTACCCGCCAAACATCTAGTCATCCAAACCTATTTAGGTTTTCTCTACTCAATGTCTGATCGACCTGATCCACTAAGACTTTCTTGCAAAACCGAATTAGCACAATGCAAAACATGATAGCAACACAGTATTTTGATTTACCAAATGCATTGGTTCGGTCGATCACTTTCAATCACACTTGCTTGGAGTTTACTCATCCAAGACTTTCTTGCTTGGAGTTTACTCCTCCAAGACTTCTCATTACCTAAGATTATCTCCCCATAGGGTTTTCCTTTGTCAAGCCTCCAATACTCCAAACCCACTTGGATTTGTTAGTTACTCGGTAGACTACTCACCCTTGCCTAACCTCCAATTAAGATTTTTTCTTTGTCTAACCTCCAGTTAGGACTTTCCCTTGCCTGATCGTAGTTAAGATTTTCTCTTGCTTAACCGCAGTTAAGATTTTTTTCTTACCTAATCTCCAATTAAGATTTTTTTTTTTTTTTGCTAATCATCCAGTCAATCTTGACCTAACTAAATTTCTCACTTGACTACGTTAACTTTGATCAAACTCTATTTAAACATATGGTCAAATAAATATTAAAATAATGAAGATCGATTACACTAATAGTTTCTACCTCCTCTGTCTCAACACCTGCCTTGTCCTATATCAACTTTACTAGGTGTAGAGTGATTTTCTAATAAAGCCTTCAATGTTTGTTCTTATTTTTCATATTGGTTAACTTTTGCTCATGAACCAACAAAGACCTTTGTAATTCATCAACGAAAAGCAGACTTAACATCATTAGCTTCTTCTATAGGATACACAACAAAATTGAATTTTGATATTATAGATTAAAGAATTTTCTCAACAATGAGAATATCCTCTACCTCATCACTAAGAATTTGTATTTTTATTAATAATTGTCATTATTTCAAAAATAGTTTGTAATTGATTTTCCTAATTTCATTTGCAACATTTAAAACTCTAAACGAAATGCATGAAGCTACTGCCTCTAAACTCTTATTGTACCTTAATACTTCTTCATGGAATCTTGAATATGTCTGGCAATATCCTTGCAAAGAATGATTTTCAAAATTGTGTAATGAATAGTTTGCAAGAGATAATTTTTATCCTTCAATTTCAACTCCTCATGCTCTGTCTTTTGTGCATCCGTTAATACAACACGTTTTATTAGTTTTGCTACTCTAGAAATTACAATGGTCTAAGATTTCTAGAACCTTAGGAAGTTCTTATGAGCATGCTCCAATGATCATAGTGATTCATAGTGACTATCGAAGCATGGAATAACTAATTATACAAAACTTTCAATAGCTATTAATTTCACTTTACTCTCCTCGAGCCTTAGATCTAATACCATTGACAATAAACAATATAAAATAGTTTTGCACAATTGCATAACAATAATAGATAACTGAGAATATAGAGAAGATAAGGAAGATAAATCCTTCTCATTCAATGATGAATAAATAACCTATACATATATTAATATATAACTGAAACAGAAACACCCACTAATTCCTCAATGTCACTGACTCACTAACTCCTTAATCATAAAATATGTAATTAACTTATTAATTTCTCAATCATAATATATAATATATGCATTAACTCACTAATTCCTTAATCATATATGCACTAACCCACAAACTTCATATATGCACTCATAAAATATGTACTAATTCATTAACTTCTCAATTATATATACATTAACAGTAACTTACTAATTCCTCGATCATATGCACCAACCCACTAATTCCTTAATTATGTATGCACTAATCTCTTAATCTTAAAATATGCATTAACTCATTATGACAAAAGGCGAAACGTTCGCCCCCAGCGCCCCCGCAGTCCGTCCCAGGACCAACACGGAGGAGGTAAATCACGGGTGCTAGTCTAGCCAGCCCGAACAATGACTAGTGCATAAGGGGGACAGGAACCTGGCTACTAGCCAGGATTTGATCCCTAGACCTTATTATGACAATACCTCATGTACTAACCAACAGCTCATCCCATGAGGACTCATTAACTCACTAACTACATAACTAAGTCAACATCTATGATGTTTTTTCAATGGAGCATCTAGGTTTCAGAATTTATCATAGTGCGCACTTCTTTTTTCAAAATATCATTTTTATTAAAAAATATATATATAAAAAAAATCTTCCGCATCCCTACACAGCGAGCTTGCCAAATGACCTACACGCGCGACTGCCTCTGCTCGGCTAGGGCGAACACGAGGCCTCGCTGCTCGACCAGGGATGTCTGGGCAATGATCCTATCAATCTAAGTCGTCCAATCAATCTGAATCATTCCAAGTAGTCGATCTAAATAGTCCAAACAAAGTGATTAAGCCCTTTAATTTAGATGAGTATTCTAATCAAATTAGTCTAATTGAACGTGTATATATATATATATATATATGAAAGTTAATATTATTGCTTATGTATTCTTTAAAACATTTTTACCAGCCAAATATAAACAAATAAAAAACAAAAGAATTATTATTTTTATATATTTCTTATTTATTCTATCCCTGAAAATGATTATATTATTTATCTTATATTCCATTCCGTGAACCAAATACACCATCAACTACTCTACAAACGAAAGGCACCAAGAAATAATTGATATGGAATGGAGATCAACAATTAAAAGAGAAAACTACTCGAAACATACATAAAAACAGGAAAGGAAACATTAGCAGATCATGCATTGTTCTGGCAGATAAGATATCGTTCGGAAGGCATCCAAGAAAACAAAATATACAACCTTAAATTTCCACACGTACATAAAAGAAATCACTTGTTGAAGCTGTTACACCCACATTTTCTTGGTTGATTCCATACGTTCAAGCAAGCCTGCTATCTCAGCTTGCATCCGCATCTTCATATTCTGATAATCACAAAGAGAGTTCTCAATGAACTTAAGTTCCTCTAGCTTCTTCCTACGCCTCTCGTCAGTCTCCTGCAGGGAAAGCTTTGCGATCTTTGAGCCGTACTCTTCTTCCAACTTCTCATTTTTGTCACGTACAATTTGACGATACCGCTCAGCTTCTCTCCTGGCATCATCTGCAAGTCTCTGGAAGAGCTTTGCCTCTGCCTCTTTGCATTTCACGACAGTTTCCAGACTCTTGAATCCATCATCCTTTGATGAGGTGATACTGGGTTCAAGTGTAAGGGGTTTAGCCTCTGCTTTTATCGGATCAATCTGTTTAAGGATGGATGTGGGGGGTGTAAAGTTGATTGTAGTTTTTGATACGCCAATGGCTGCTGCCGATGGAGTGGTATCTGCGAGCTGGCTGGCTTGTGCGAGTATGCCTTTGGAGCCACCGGTGACAGAGAATTCTGTGACTCCATCTACAAAATTGAATATTGCCACTATTTAGCATTTGAAATTATAATGCAAAAGACTGGCAATTTTAGAGGCCAAAACGTGTTTAAGCACAGCACGATATCAATTCCAGAATATACAAGTAGTCAAATGCATATAACATATGACGTAGTAATGTGCTTGTTATCACGTTTCTGTGCATTATTATTGACCTCAGCAGGAAATCATGACTCGGTTTAACTTAAATAATGATGGGTCTCAGATGGGTCTCAGTTGCCAAGTTTCACAAAACAAACACTCCAATTGCCATCCTGGATATTTTATTGTTTGTTTAGAATAACAATAATATATGGAATTAACTGGAAGTTAAACAATATATTGCTGTTCTCATATTATTTATTGCTGTTCAGAATAATAAATTTGTTTTTGCCAAAAAAAAAAAATCAAACTCTAAGGCATAAATGGAACTTATATTCAAGAGATAAGTTAGTTGTAATTTTAATCTTCCATGTGAAACATTTCAACCAAAATATTGGAGAACAGATTCAGATAAGCTTGCGGATAGGATCCATTCCCCTAAAAAGGAATTGAATGAGGCATTCCCTTAACAAGAATTGAATGAGGTTTTCACTTGGTGAGGAAACAGGCTTTTGCAACGAGAACAAAGTCAGCATAATACTTACGACCAACTCAGATATATGATTCTACAAAGGTAAATAAAACACAATCCTTGCAGCAACTTAAAGCCAAACAGTTGAGTTGTACATGGTGCAAGAACACAGAGGCTCAATTTATTTCTGATGAGAAATAACAACTCAATTGGCAGATGTGAACAAAAGAGGTTGCTATTCCATCCTATGTCTGATAAAAATTGTGAAGGTCAAAAATAAAGTATAATTGATGCTCGAATCCTCATTTTTCTAGGTAGAAAGAAGGAAATCCAGCTAATTTCTCTTAATTCTGATAAATCTGATATTGTATTCAGGCAAAAAGAACCATACAAGATCTGACCCATAATAAAAGCATTTGGTTGGAAGCTTTCAAAAGAAGGCTGCAGTGTGCAGATGCTTACACCACTTCAACATGTTGAGGCATTCACTGCTAAAATTTCTAATTGTATAATCTTTGAATAGAAGACCAGGAGGACAAATGTTTGTGTGGTTGTTATGTATATATGTATGTACGTATTTGAATTGGTTATCCTCCTAGGCACTGAGCTAGGACATATATAGAATAAGAGCAAATCAACTCTTGCGTAAAAATACTACTGATGAACCTTCTTGCACTCCTGGCACTAGAGGAATTCACTGTGCTAACTATGAAAACTGCACTACTATACCATTAAATTAAGTAAGCATAATTAACAGAAAAGGAAAGAAAATCTGCACTTAGTTTACCATCAGAAAGATAATAGATAAATTGTAATGAGAAAAGGTTAAAAAAATTGATAAGTCCATTTATAAAAAATAAAATGAACAGAAAAACAACTTATTTGTCCACTAAATTAGATCAGAAATTGAACCAAATTACCTCAGTTATTCTTCCACAATTGCAACATATGGAATATATTTATCAGATAAAACTCCATAATGAGTGTTAGCTATCTTCTATAATAACTCAGTAACTAAGAGTGTGGATCATGGAACAAAAGGTTCAGATAAGCAAATTATAGACAACTTAGCATAACAAATCAATAGCAAATATATTTTAAGAAGTATAAAACATTGTACGTTAGTGAAAATTTATACACCCACGCTCCATAGCCTTGTGACATAAATTGAATTCTACTTGTGCCGTAACCTACTAGTTTGCTAAAGCACTTTTTTATTTGATGTCTTAACTGCTGAATCTGCTCCTCCTCAAGTAAAACTCATGATAGACTTTATAATCCATAAATTCACAAGAAATTGTTGTAGATAACTCCAAATCAAAAATTAATTCTTGCATATCGCTGATGTCTCAAATATTAAGACAATCATAGAAAACAAGCCAAAGTTCTTGCATTTAGTTGATACTAAGACAGTTTCAGAAAACATCTAAGCAATAATTAGTTCTTGCATTTAGTTGATGTCTGATATATTAAAACAATCACAGAAAACAGGCCACGTTTCCATTATGGTTTACGAGCTTAACTGGTCCATTATAAGCGGAGTGCAAGATTTGGTCAAGTCAAATTAACGACGGAGTGAAAGACACTCCAAAAGAGAAAATCTCCTTTATCAGGGAGCCAATATACAGCCTCACTCAACACAATCACCAATGAAATGAATAAATTGCCATTGAATATATAAGCAGCAATATACCAGACAAATAAAACTTGCCATCAACAAAGAAGAATATATCCTTATGTTGTAAGATGAGAGACAATAAACTATGCAAAGTTGGAAACCGTTTATTTGCAGGCCCATGTTCTAAAAATTATGCAATTATGGACTCACTTCAAACTTCAGTGAAATAAACAGCCATTGCAACCAAGTAGAAAATATTTTATAATATAGTGCAGTAAAATGAGACAATGAAGAAGATAAACTATGACATTGAAAGTACTAGCAAAAGAAAAAAGACATCATCAAGAAACTCACATTTGAAGAAATGCAGCATGCTATCACATGCATCCTTTGAAGGAATTAATTTCTTGATAAGCATATTGAGGACCTCCTCAGCTTTTGCATGAAGCTCCTTTCCTTCAAAATCTTCACTGTCATGGAAGATCTTCCTGACACAGTCTAGCTCTTTCATTAACACATCAGGACTCCAATTTTTGGCACACTCATTGAAAACCTCCTTGACAAATCCAAACATCTCAGAAGCATGCCCACATCCTAGGCATTGGAATTGCATCTCAGTCATGCCTATAGCTCCTTTTGAACTTAGGCCAGGCCTAATTAGATTCTTTTCAATACCACAAACAGCGTGGCACCAGTGGGAACAAACATCACATCCAACCCAACTGCAAGTATTTAAAGCACAATCAAACTTCAAACATATAGGACAAGTGCAGGAGCTACAGAAACCTTTATTGGTGGAGCATATTTTGCATTCACAATCATCAACAGGCAATGCACTCTTACAATCCAAGTTCCTGCACCTCCTGAGTGAAAAAATCTCAGCCAACTCATTAGGAGGGATGCGGTTTTTCCCTGAAACATAGGATACAATACCAGTTTTGATAGCAACCAAGATTTCAAGCTGGATCCTATGTGCTTTTGAAAGTATCTCGAAAGAAATGTCTGATCTTCTCTCTAGTTTCCTTTGCAGACTAGAAAACTCATCCTTCTTCTCTGGTAATTCCATAAGGTTTCTCAGACATTCCTTCAGCGTTTCTGATGATTCAGTAGGAAAGTCATGGAGCAATTGTGCCATGGATGGAATTGACTCAGACACTAGTTCTCTCAGCATTCTTTCTGGCCGAGTAAGCATGCCATTTCTACCGCTGTTTGAACTTGCAATGCCATTAACTTTTGCAGGCCTGGCAGGTAATTCAGATGGAAAAAATGAGACGTTATCTGAGCTGTTGGCCTTGTATAGACTGTTGTTGAGTTCTTTGTTATGACTCGAGAAAGCAATGGTATTCCCATCCCCTATTGGCTTAAACTTACTGTGTACAGATCCATTCGTGCCTTCCCCAGCATACCATATTTTGTCGTTGTCCCCTCTTGAGAATTCATAGTTGTCAGTGGAGTTTCGTGTCAGCGAGCAACTAGGGTTGTGGGAGAACGGGACAGAGCACGAATACGAGAGCGAAGGGGCATAGTCCTCCGAATTGGCAGCTCGCATGCTATTACTGTAACTCTTCGGTTGAACCACTGAAACTGGAATGCTCGGTGTGGCAGTCGCGGCAGGAGCAGCATTCGTTGCTGGGACGGAAGAGTTGAGAGACAGGGAAAGGTTAGGCGGGCCGAGGGAGAGGCTTAAAGTTTCGATTTTAACCTTCTTATCACGGCCATCGCCGTCGCCAGCTCCCTCAGTTGCCTCCCGCTTAGCGGAGGGCTTTCCGCCTGCCAATTGCAGGAAGTCCCGCTCCACCCAGCGCCGATCATCTTCAGTTTGGGGTTCCGGCGCGATTTCCTTTCCCTTCAACCGGGATTTCTCCATGGAAACAAAGAGATCGGTGCCAAGACCCTCCTTTTCCTGGACGGCAGAGGGGCCAGGCTTGGGATTATCACACATGTAGCTTAGGGTGAGCTCCTGGGGAGCGGCTGATGGGCCGGGCTTGGTGGGAGGCGACGCGGTAGCGTCGCGGAAGATCTGCGGCTTCGCAGGTGAGTCATCAAGATCAAGAGGGTTAGTGTTGGGTTGCGCTGGTTGGGTACTGGGGGGAGAGTCCTTCCGTTGGTCGGATTCACCGAACATGGCGATAGAAGAGAGATCGACAGAGGTGGAACAAGCTAGGGTTTCAGGAAGAAGAACAGGAAAAAGGGTGTAGTGATCTTACTCGCCTCCTCCGTGACCTCCGAGATTTCTCGCCGTCCTTGCTCCAATCGTCGCCCCTTTTTCTCGGCGTCGACGGAGTCGCCTCAGGTCTCCCGCTGCAACGCGGAACTTTTCTCGCCCTTTATCATTATTTTTTAATAGTCCATTTCAGGTGCTCCGCTGGAGAAGCTTGGCAGTTGCGTTTTCATTAACCTTTAGACCGTTGACCGGAATGATAAGGGACTCCAAATACGTACCGGAGAGGCATCATACCGCATCGAGAGGTAGGGTAAGACGGGAGACGGAGACACTCATTGCCATTTCGTGTAAAGACAGGGAACATGCTTTCGACCAATTTTCGTCGATATATGACGTCAAATTGCAGCTAAATCCCCACTCATGCGGGAGGAAAAGAGTTTCCTGTTTGAACACGAACACAGAATCTGTCTCCGCGTAACGTGACGCATGGCTTGATTCTCGTAATTACGAGAATGCCACGATTCGGCGTGCGTGTCGGGGTGCCGCATTTTGACTTGTTCTTTAGAGTCATTAAACGGCTTGGATTTACTTTTGCGAAGTGGAGGATGACGTGGCAGTCTAAGTTTATTCCGGCGGGGATGATAAGTTGCGGGGAGGTCAAATTGGTAGTGATGGATCTGACTTGACCACCACTCGCTTATTTAAAAAAGAAACACGGGAATTGAGAGATAAAGATAACGAATAATATTTAGATAAAGATATTTCAGGAATCTTAATATTTCATACTACTTCTTAATCTAATTTTTGATTGTCTCTATTTTTTTACCCATCAACCATGGGTATAGTTGGTATTTATCTAAATAATTGTTTTAATAAATTTTAAATCAAATTTCAACAAGTGTTTTAATAAATTTTAGATAAATATCTCATGATTTACTTTCGTATAGAGAATGAGATCGTGTGGAAGAGACGATGGATTTACTTTTTATTTTCAGTTAATTTAATTTTTATCCATTTTTTTAAAAAAAATAGGATTGCAAGCTGTAGCAGTTTTTTTTCAATAAAATACACTTGGACTCTCTGTCCTCCGCATTGTACCTTTCTAACAGGGGAGTGAACTAATCAAAAAGGTAGTTTTGCTCGATTATGCTGCATTGAATAATTGACTATAGACTCACATTCAATTCAAGTAGTCACAAAATCATTTGAACATGATTCATGGCCACTTGTCGTCACTGATTGGATAGTGGGCGAAGGAAAGCAGATGATGGAGCTAAAAGGATATTTTAAAAAATTAATGAGTTTTGATAATTTGAAAAAGTAAGATAACATGATTTATGTATTTTTAAAAATTTAAGTGTGTGATTTAGTAAATTACTTGAGGTGGAGGGGATAAAGTGGAGTGGTAGTTTTTAATTATTATATGTGTTGCTGTTGCAATTTGGGTGAGTTATGATCGATAGAGCACCTTTTCTTGTCGTTCGGCTTATATTGAGGTTTGTCTCAGTGCAATCCAGGCTCAAGTTAATCTTAGACCGAGAAGAAACGAGAAAGAAATAAGTGTGTGTGGGGGAGAGAACTATCCAACTTTCACCTTCACCTACTTTATTTTTTTTATATAGACATGCACACGAATCAAGTTTTAATCGGATCTGACTCAATTCATAATCGAATCAACACGTCGGTTATCCATTGACTCGGTGTAATAGGTTGGGCCTTCGATTAACCGGCTAGCTATCGATTTGAACAGATAGTTAACCACCGGTTCATTAATTTTTTTTAAAAAAAAAAATTTAGATTTTTTAATTATAGTTTATAATTTATTATATTTATAATATTTTAGTAATATTAATGTTGGGGTTCAATATTATTTAACTTATTCTACCTTTCTATTTCAATAAATTATTTATATAGTAAAAACTATCATTGAACATATAAAATTAATTATAAAAATATAATTTATGTGATATATATATATATATATATAGACTCGACTCAAACTCATAATCGGGTCAACGAGTCAGTTCCGGCAGTTGGTTTTCCCTAAATTAATAATTTTAAAATATTTTTTTAAAATAATAATAATCTTAAATCGTCGCAAACCATGAACTGAACTATTAATCGACAGTTCTGAATCATAATCACCTTGGACGATTAAGATTAAAGGTCGACGTTCCAGGAATCGTCGAATCGACGGTTTTGAATCATCGTTGGGTCTACCTTTTTATACTCAGTTGTGCGGCTATCCACGTGAGATGCCAACTCAACCTATGGTCAACTGGGTCAACGGAGCTATGTCGAATAGTAGAGGTGACAATGTTACTGTCGTACGTCTGCCACTATCTGAATGCTAGCCGTGAGTAGTGGCGTAGCCAGGAATTTCAATCAGGGGTGAATTCAATAAATTAAAAAAATAATAATACAATACAAAATGTATAATAAAAGTCATATATTAACTTCATATGTTTTTACAATATCACTCTCCGAGATTTCATATTTTGAAAATGTTGAATAATAGCTTCATTATCCACGGTATCAAACACATCTCGCTCAATATATGGTATCGAACAATCATTTACCATATCATCTCCCAACCGATTACGAAGTGAGGTTTTGATTATTTTCATTGCTAAAAACACTCTCTCTCTATAGTTGTAGTTGTAATAGGTAATAGCAAGCTAACTTCAAAAGTAAATATACCAAACGATATAGTCGATGTTTTTTCAATTGAACCATCCTTTTAGCAAGTTCGAGAATCCCCGCAACCTCAGAGAATTGATTGCTACTTCGCATGTCAAAAAGAAAATCATCAAGTTGGCGCTCAAGATGTATTAACTCCATCGGGGAGAAATTGGATGAATAAAACTGATCAAACTGAAGAATTTGATAGATCAAGACAAGTCATACATAACAAAAACTCTGTGTTCACTTCGTTAAAGCAACTATTCAACTCTTGAAGTTGTAAATCTATCACTTCATAAAACATTTCAACACGATAATAGTGAAGATTTGCCCTTCCTTCAATATTTCATCGTGATCTCCCATGAAAGATGAACAAGTCCTCCATGTGCGAGGGTGACTACCTCATATTTAACACAATAAAGAAACTTTATTTAGTAATAAATCCCAACCATCATCTCTCATGGTTTGCAGTTGATGTTTGCTTGATCTTACAAGAATCATAGCATTTACGATGTCTTGATATTTTCTTTGCAAAGCTTGTGACAAATCATTTGTAACTCCCAAGATATTCTTCACTAAGTGCATCTGAAATATGAAATCATATTTTTCAATCAATTCCAACATATTATTTGTTTACACCCTTTGCTTGTGATCTTTTCCCTCCTCTTTAACAATTAAAAGGACATCAATAATTGAAGGATACAAGCATATCAAACTTAACAATGTATTATAATGTGAACCCCAACATGTGCTCCCAGCTCTTTTCAATGTCTTTTCTTGATTCATACCTTGTCCAGTGAAGATATCACCATTGCAAATGCCTTTAATAACTTTTTTCAAATTGTTTCTCACGAAATATGTCTCTTCGCTTGCATGACTCTCCAACAATATTGTTCAACTGAGTAACCACATCAAAAAAAGTAGAAATCCTCATGTGATTTTCAGCAACAGCTACAAATGTAAGTTGCAGTTGATGAGCAAAACAATGAATATAATAAGCAGACTTGTTCTCCATCATAATTAAGTTTTTTAAGCTATTGAATTCTTCTCTCATATTGTTAGCTCCATCGTATCCTTTCCCTTGCAAATTAGATATAGATAACCTATGTTGGCACAACAAAGAATCAATAACAATCTTCAATGATAAGGCAGTAGTGTCGCTTACATGTACAATGCCTAGCAAGCATTTCACAATATTTCCCCTTTCATCTACAAACCGTAAAGCAATTGTCATTTTCTCTTTAACAGATACATCGCAAGCCTCATCAACCAATATAGTAAATAATTCATCACCATGATCTCCAAGAATAGAATTAGTGGTTAAATAGGCAATAGATCTGATGATATCTTGTTGAATAAAGGCGATGTCAGTTTGAGGGAGCAATGTCAAGTGCAACTCTATTGATATCCTCATTATGGCCAGCAAAAAATCTCAACAGTTCAAGAAAATTACTATGATTGAGTGAGTCTGTGAATTTATCATGACTACAAAATGGTAATCCTTGATGCACAAGAAATCTTATGTAATCAATTGATGCTATCAAACTGTTAGAGGCAGCCCTAAGAGTCAATCATGAGCTGATTGACTTAGGACATATTGTATCATATTTATCAATAAAATAAAAGACAAAGTTTTAGTTATTATATTTACTTCATGGTTGTGCTAACTGAATAAATATAATAATGTCCTAGAATAGTAGATTCTAATCTACAACATATCAATTGGTTGAATTGATTGTGAGAGGCTGTCGATATATATATATATATATAACACTACTCTTAAATATTCCTAGTTTAGTATTAATAAACAAGGGCAATATTAATGTGTTAAGACTAGCATGTAGGTCAACTGATGACTTAATCTCACAAGTCATGAATATAAGAAATCAAGTTAACGCATGGGTATATATTAGAGAATATATACTAAATTGACCCGCCATGAGAAGTTTCATGGATTGTTATATGAGTGTCATAAATATTCTTATAGTGACTATTAGTATCAATAGTCCTTAGACCTGAAGTCACTACAGTTCCCTACATAAGGAGTTGTGTACTTTGGCATCGACAAATGTCACCTGTAACAAGGTGGACTATAAAATTATTCACTAGGTATGCAATGAGCTATGCAGAGGTATATGAGGGATGTAGATAGGATTTGTCTCTTCCATATAACGAGAGAGATATCTTTGGGCCCCTTGATTGAGTATGACTACTGATATGCATGACCATGCTCAAATAAGTCAATATGAGATATTAAACGTATTTGGTTAAGTAAGTCTACTTAGAGATCAAGAAACACATAGATTGATGAGAGGATGACACGGTCTATGTCTCGTGGATCAATCTAGATATCAAGGACAAAGGACTGAGCTATACAAGATATGGTCACAGACAAGTTAGGTCGGATCTTGACGTTTATGTTACTTGGGTAGCAATGATGCATTGTTAGATATCACTCATTGTTTGTGTATCTAAAATAGTTTTAGAAACACTGTCAATGTTACGAGAACCTATTAGGTCCACACACAAAGAGCATATTGATTTAGAGATTGATTTATTTTAGTTTGACTAAAATAGTGTGAGTCTGAGCTTTAAGTCCGAAATTGGTTTCAAACCTTAACCTTATTAATTTAATGAGTTAATTCAATATGCCTCTTTTCTTTTAAGGCCCGACCCAACTATAGAGAAATACTAATACTCATCTTGTGAGAGAGGGTAGAGAAGATAAAGAGTCATATTTTTCTCTTCATTGTCACCTTAAAGCTATCTCTTTTAAAGTGGGCGGTGTAAATGAAGAGTCATGGTTGTCTCTTTATTGCCATCTTAAATAGTCATCCATCTTTTTAAAGAGGGTGGATAAGGTGAAGGGTCAAGTGTTTTCTTTTGGATGACCACCTTAAGTAGCTTTCTCTAGCAAGAAGGAGGGTGGGTGTAAGCTTCTCCAATTCTTGAGTTCGTGAGATGAAGCAAGGGACGTGTTCATGTGGATACTGTAGAGGTGTGGATATTCTGATCACGGTCAGATCGACCAGACTAGTAGACTTTCGAGGATTGTTCACGGACCAAAGGTAACAATCATATTCAATAGAGTAGTTGCAAGAGTAGTTTTGCATTCGCATGGATCTCTGGAGGGATCAATTTCAGCTACGTTCATATTTGTTTTTCACTATAGATCCCTACACAAACGAACATGATAATCGACAGTTACCTAGCTAGACTAATTGACTAAACAAGTTTCAATATATTATTTTTGATTCATTAAGTCATAAGCCTCCATCATACACTTGCTGTGAATGCTGCTCTGATTTCCGACATGTTCATGAAAATTTTCTTTCTTTCTCCAATTTTTAAATCCCTCGGTAACAAAAAAATCACCACCACTTTGACCACCATGATCCTCCTTGAATAAATAGTAATAAAGATAGAAGGCTGTGTCTTTTGCAATGTTGTACTTGTTGGGTAGCCCAATGCGGTGTATGATTAACATGTTTCGTAAAACATGCATAGCGAAAGATATTAAACAGTAATAACAATAATTAATTATTACATCACACACACCACACGCATACAAGGATACATCTCATGTAGACATGATCGATAAAATAAAACTTTTAAGAATAACATTT